>UZAF01017395.1:13627-27430 GCA_900617895.1 Haemonchus placei
GTAACGGAAGATACATCATTTGTTAATTTATTATTATAATCATTGTTTTTTGGTCCAAATAAATCTTTGTGAAAAAACTCTACGAACCTATGTTACAACCCAATACAATGATAAACCGCCCACTGTGCGAACAGAAGTTGAAAAATACTATAAACTGTTGCAAATTCACTAGTAAAAAGTTCTATATAGGAGGTGGATCTATTCAAAAGAGACTGTAGCATAGTCAGAAAACCACATTACAGCTTGTTCTGAGAAGGCGAGAGTGCCGCAATCCCCGTCATCATGATAAGTATCTTTGCTTCGCAACCATTAAGTGAACCATTAGTGAACTTGCTGAAAAGGATTTCTATGCAGAATGCCTCGAAAAGTAGTAGCGTCAACACATGGCAGTGTATTCTCCATGTTCGCCTTTCTTGAAGCCCGTTCATTTGATCTATTATTAAACAATTCTTCTGTCCAGGTTTTTCAATGGTGGAACATTCACTGCGCCTGTCGTTTCGACCAACTCGTCGTTATCAAAGGTCTGGAAGCGTTCCGGAACCTTAAAGTGCTACCTATCTTAACGGAGACCAAATCTTAAGTAGTTGCAACTCAGGTGAACTTTTAACTAGATAGAAATTCCAACGACCACTCACGTCAGTTCCACCAATACCGAACCATTGCTCAGCTATAGAGACGATAGAGCAAAAGAGACTGCCCGGGCGACCTTGATCAATTATTAGTTTCGTGAATGACAAGTATCAGTTCCTGCTATCAAAGCTCCCACGGAGGCAGTAATTTATACTTAGATTTCGGTCTCTAATCCAGAAAGCCCCTATAGTTTTCCGGCACAAATACTGTTCTCAGAGGCCAAAATCGTGCGTTTAACGTCAGAGTAACACCTAGCATGATCTTCTACTCTGTGTTTTCCTAACGGTGCAATCAAGCAATTTCTTCGTTTGCTTGCTAGATGTTCACGAACGCATAATTGTCTCCCGGTTTCTCCAATATAGCAAGCATCGCATGTCAAAAACTGAAGCTGATAAACTTGAGCCCTTCTTGCACGGTCTCCTACTTTTCCATACGGACAGATCACGCAGTTACCCATAATGCAAGTTCATAGAGACGATATCTGACCAACTGGTGTTTAATGTTGTGTTTTGGTGTGTAGACCAAAAAACGCCAAGAGTAGATCTGCTCTTTTCGAGCACTGCTGTATAACTGCGCTGAATCAATCTGATATGATTGAAGGTACACCTTATACCTTCAGTTCCAAGGAAGGGCCTTGGTCTGCTCCGTGTCACACGCTGCCACGCTGTGTATCCGTTACGACTAGCTATTTAGTGCGCTATTCTTCTGGACTCTTCTCGCTCCTCAATACCGGCACACCTCCACATTTATACAGGGTGTCCCACAATTATTGGCTCCGATTTATAGCAGTATACTTCAAACTTCTCAGCTGCGAAAGACCATGGAATCTCTATGCACGTTAGCCAACACTATGTGCTACAACATGCTACAGTAGCATTTAGAAATATCCCCCATGAGCGCGGATAGAGGTCAGTTTGCTCTCGACTTGATCGCATGTGGCACGCAGGTATCCTCCTCCATTTCTTCCCAGCCTTTCTTCAGCCTTTGCATTCTAGGACTCCAAACTAGGATTGCAAACTCGACAGGTCCTCTTCTAATCAGGGACCATTCGTGGGATTCAAGTGAGTCAAGTTCTGGAAAAGAGGATGACCATTCCTCTTCACCAATGAAGTCGGGCAGCTGTCGTTGGCACCACTAGCGGCCAAACTTGGCTCTGTGGGCTGGAGAAGCGTCCTGCTGGGAAGACTATGAGATGTTTCAGAAAACGTAGTCGGATCAATGCTTCATTACTTCCATCAGTACGCTGTTTGAGTACAGGTCTTGGTCAATTTTCATGACTGCACCGAAGAAACCACGAGCGTCTCACCCTTGCCAGTGATTTCCTCGAAAAACATCATTTTACTGTCCTGATAACAACCTTTTTGTGAGATATTACACGCTGGATGTTTCTTTCCGGAACGAGAACGTTTTGGTTGTTGAGGAATGGCTCTATCTCAAAAAATTTCTTGACCAGAGAAAACGACGAAGGGTTGCATGCCAGAATCTGTTGAGATCGGAAATGAAGCGAGATTCCTGCATACGATAGGAATGGCAATGAAGCCTCTGCATGACATTCTTCCATCGCGATAACTCCTGTAAGCCGTGCCCGTTGACTTCCTTTTGATGGGTCACCCAGGATCCCGATCGATTGGCAGACGGACCATTTTGATAGCCCTATCTTCGGAAACATTCTACCTTTCTACCTTTCCTGGTTTGTCCCTGATTCAAGCTTTTTTGCTGTATCGCTTAATAGCCTCCTATACGGTTATGACAAAAATCCCAAGGAATTTCATAATGCCCTTCCACTTCTCGCGCGTCAATGATTGCAGGTGGCATTGAATGAGCCCCCTCCATCTGAAAGATAGTGGGAGTTTCACATCAGCAACCATGCATATTGCAAGAAAACCTCCTTATGCAACTAATTAATAACAGGTAATGTGAATTCGATCGATTGTTTCTACCTTAAAAATCACTGAACTTTGGCGCAAATAATTTTGGGACACCCTGTACATGCTTCGCACTACTGCGCGTTTAACAGCTCTGACATTGCGTGAATGACTACAATCTTGGAACTCCCTTTCCTATACCACCTCACGCTGTATGTTCCACTGATAACCCTAATTAGAATATTTAGAAAGAGCAACCAGCCCTACCGTGGAACTTCTCGAGTTAGCTTGATGTACTGCGATTGAATGTTGAGAATGTTGAACAACTCATCCATTTCTGTTTGATTTGAGGTTACGACGAAACAGTCGTCAATGTAACGGCAGTGCTTTGAGGGCAAGCGTGCTAGCACAGGACTTTCGATTCTGCTCACAAAGCAAACAGCAAAAACCGTGCCTAGCCACTCTCCTATCGCAGACTTTCTTATCTGTGAAAAGTATCTTACGGACCACTTGAATATATTGCAGTTCAAGCGTTTCTTGATAAGAGCCATTTTTTGTGCATTGCTCAATCCAAACGTTAAGCACTTCTCGCGTGCTGATCAAGCATTTCTGAGATTGCTTGCAAAGCCTCGTTGTTGTTAACGTTGGTGTAGAGCGCAGAGACATCAAATGACAACACACTTGTGTTAAAATCTGCAACCACGTAAGCGATCCAAGAATTGACCCGTATTCGACAGATGTGATGTGATGTGATGTGGATAAGGAGTTGACCGATGATTTTATCAAAAACCATGAGATGCGATCGGTCGGTCCATGAACTAAGCTAATTATAGGCCTGATTTATAGGCTTGCGGCAGAAGTGACTGCATGCTTTCAGCAGACGACTTATGGACTTTGATAAGGCTATAGAATGCTGGGCACGTGAGATTCTCCAGCTTCAGCCTTTTGATGAATCTCTCATCCTACTTTGCCTACTTTCCTACTTTGACTCACAACGTGTTTAACTTGTGTGCCTACATTTAAAAGGCCTTTTCTGTCGAGTTCCGGTACACTGTCGTGTCTGCTAGGTGGAGCTCTGTAATTTCCCTGTCCAAAGACTGAAGTAATACCACGAATTCTCCAACCTTATCACTGACAGAAAAGCGTACTTCATCCCATTGTCTTCTTTCCCGGATTTCTTTAGCCGCTTCCCATTGTTCGCGACTCAGTTGGATTGCCTTTGGCGCCCAAATCTATTAAGCGCATTTAGTGCCTCTGTTGACAAGATTCGTAATTCAATTATGACAACGTATTCGTAGCTTCTGAGCTGAGAACGGCAACGGGACAGAACCTTGATGTTCAGGTTTCCGTCATAGATATCATTGTCGATACAACCACCTGTTTTTTTTTACCTCGCTCATCTACTGTAAAGACTTTGCGAGAACTAATTCTTAGAATCACGACCCAACGAACCCTCTCAGCCACGATTGCACAACAACGCTTTGGCAATTTTGCATCTCCTACCCCCGAAAGATGAGGAATGAACCCTGGAAATGTCGCAAAATGCTAGCCTGCTCTAGCCTTTCGTTTTAAACGAAAGTGGACATTTTCCAGAGTCCCGCATGACGCTAGACGTGGCTCTCCAGCTTGTCGTACATCGACTACGTGTATGGAGCATTAGAGAGAGCTTCTGGTGTTCCCCATGTTTATGATAGATGGGCGACTTGAGCGTTTCAATGGAACGAGTATACGTTCTGACGACAATAACACTCTTCTTTCTCAAAAACCCCTTGTTTTTCTCTATTCAATGCCATCAACGATAGGTGATTGCTTTCTTCGGGTGCACTTGGGTTCACGGGAACAGAGGAATTTCCATGACTCTCTTTTCATCCCTTGTGTTGAGCATTTTGAAAACTTGGAACACCAGTTAGAGACTGAAGAGAGAGGGAGTATAACACGGTCTTCTCATTAAAGTCGTAGCACAGCAACTCTGGTACTCATCGTATAGGTTTTGAAATTAAGCCAACCTCATTCAGTTCTCAAGCAATTGTGGGACGGAGAAAATCTCTTGTAAACTTTAACCCAAGAATCGTAGCATAAGAATTTGTCTACACAACGAGTCGTAAGTATCTGCTTCTGGAGAAGAGCGATCCCACTGCTCCGCATCTACAATTTGATAAATGCTACTCTTGAAATTGCCGCGCGTCTGATGTGTAATTATATCTCATCCTTATATTTGCGCTAGAGTAAACACTGGATTGGTAGCCTAGGCTCCTTTAAAATTGAAATGGAACCAGGATAATTCATGCGCGCCACGTAGGCATGTGAACATCCAATTATGTGTAGCAGTGATCAGTGTGAAGCTTCATAATGGAAGAGAAGCCTCAGCGGGGAGATTTCATATACACAGTAGACTTATTGATTCTGGTAAGGAATGGGTTGATACGTCACCAACGCCCATTCGTAGAACTGCATAATCACTGTAATGATACATGTTTAAGCTTATGGAGGTCAGTAGAAAGGAAAGTACGAAGGAAGTTTAGTTCGACTCGAATCTTGCGAGCAATGCGAAATTGTTGAAGAACCCCTTTGAAGTCACATTCGGCCCATTTGTTGATGATCAATCAATCGGATCACCTGACTCACGCATGGGTCTCCTGTTTTTCGTGTTGCAATTGGCCGACCGCCTGCGCCCTTTCCATATATGAACGCTCTGGTGCAGAAGAATGGGAGGTACTGATTTTCGGCTCAACGCGCACAGGCAGTCCGACACATCTCGCCCCCTCATCCCCCCCCCCCCCCCCCCCCTGCCGTGGGCCGATCCTGTTCAAGCCACATGTGTTTAGGCAATTCGGTTCATTCCCTACTCATTGAGCTTCGAGTTTTTCTGAAATTGCACTCATTTCACACACGTTCCGCTCTCTTCCTATTGTCCGCCTTCCCTTCTTATCTATCGAGGAGTTTATCTTTGTCAATTATCATCGATGTTCCCATACCGCCGCCTGCACACCAGCAATTCGAATTCGAAAATTTGTTCCAAATTGGAACGGTCCCGGCTCAAAGGAACAGAAGCTTGTTCCCGGTCAAACATACACCGAAATACACACTGACACACCCACAGACACAGTACACCTTACAAGTGGAAGGATATTTGTGGTAGCAGGCCTTTATTTGAAGGATATCAAGAAGTGGTGAAGATATCTCAATCAAGTGAGAGTCTCTGTCACTGATCAAGACTGCTGCGAGCGAGTGGCACGCACGCCTGATTGCATCCTATTTCGCCTTCCTGGAGACAATAATCGCATTACAGATCGAAGGTGATGGAGGATCTGTTCTAATTCGTAACGGAAGTCCTTCAGATGCTGGCAAATACACCTGTACGGCTGTGTCACCTGCAGGCAATGCCACTCTGAATGTGGATGTGCGAATTATCAGTATGTTTAGCAGCACTGTTGCTTGCAGATGAATGCTTTTATTTCATTCTATCGTATTTGTTTATCACCATTCCATCGCATTTGTTTATCATTACTTATAATTTATTTTATATTCATTTTATCGTCCTAAACGCATGATTGGCGTGTTACCTTCAGCTATGTGTTTTGTGTGCCCGGAGCGCTTGCATATCACTAACACCTACGAGTCTTCAGTACATGGTTTATTTTGTTTCAATGTGTATGTTTGTGTTCGGAGAAGCTATAGGTCAACCGGAATGATTACATGAAAACCGTGTTTAATGTGCGTGAGAGGCAATTCATGATGTTCTGGTACAATAATGCTAGAATGTTATGGCAGTGTCAACGCTAAAAAAATCATTCGCTTTCTGACACAACTTGAAAAATTCTTCAGTGTTGAGCCTTGTTAAGGGTTAACTTCACAAAAGGTGAGTGGAGTTTTGGGCGCAATTGCATCACGACATCAGCGGTTGAGGATTTGAAGCCATCGATATTGGTAGTGATGGCTAGATTAATCATATCTAGAGGAGAAAATGGGGTGAAATGTAGTTTCCCGTTATTTTCTTTAGGCTTCACCTGGAATTCTGGAATTTGACCACTGGAAATACATGAATCTACAAACAACTAGCTTCGAGTCGCTCACTGTAGTGAATAGTTCATCTCTGAAATTGAAACGCAGCCTCAGCTGAGTGATGCCACTACTAGAGACGAATAATCGTTCCTCACAAACAACACAATAAGGCCTCGGTGGTTTCCTTAAGACAAAATGTTAAAGCACAATAGGAAGGTTACATTCTCGTCTCTAGAGAGGCGACTTTTACTAAGAAGCTCTTTCTAACGACTGTGTATTCATCTGCGATCCATAGTGGCAACGACAGATTATATGGCACCTAAATAAAGCACTCTGAAGACAACCACCGAAGAAAAAATGATAGATGCATGGGCTCTAGTAGCTGGCTTATAGGGACGAACAGGTCGTCGATTGTAGAGCACTGTGAATCGCAACATAAGGAATGCGTCAAAACGACAAGAAGTCTAAATGAAGCTCAGAGATAGCAGTATTTTAAAATACTTTCAGATATATTCAATTTGTTATATAGGACAAGAAAGATGATGCAGGATGTTCTTGCAGAATGCAGAGTGGAAAAAAATTCATTTCAAAACACTGAAATGTGAGGAATTCCTTTAAACTAGTCTTTCTCAAGTTTGACGAGGTTGTGTGGGCGAAGGAGGTGTTAGGAAGGAATCTACAGTCACTGCAGTGCAAGATGCGTTGAATATTTGTGTGTGTCAACTGAGTGCAGTGACAGTGCTGGAACCGGCCCCCACCACCATTCAGTACCAGGGACCGGTTTCCAGCATTTACGGTGAACGTATTTCCTTCCAACAATATCATCATTTACATGGCTGCTAAATACATAATGGTAGTGGGGATCGGTTTCCAGCACTCTGCACCCTATCTAACCAGGGGAGGATCCCAAGTCGAAGTGGCCGTTTGAAATGAGATCTATACCGCAAGACGTATTTCAGGAAGCTCATCTCAGATCCGCTTTCCAAATTCAAATCAACATCAAAGGGTTTTCTAGGCTACAATGAAAAATTCGATACAATGCAGAATTCTCCTCCCCACAAAACCCGAACCCTAGCCTCTCGATTATGAACCATCACCCTTACCACCGCTCCAATCCGCCGCTCGTGGACCTATCCATCCAGGTAATTTAGATTTTCTTATGTTAGCCCTCCCTAAAATTACCTCATAACTTCAATAGAGAATCGTTTGGCAAATTTGGAAAGCAGATTCGAGATCAGCATCCGAAAATACGTCTTGCAGTATAGGTCTCATTTCAATCGACCACTTCGTTTTGGAATCCTTCCCTGGTGAGCAGCTTTTCAACCCAGCATTATTGCATGCGGTTCCACCTGGAATCATAGACTTTCGCCTACTGAGCATCCTGTTCCTTTATTACCTTTAGAAGGTTCAACGAAAAAAAGGAAACGGTATCCGAGATTCCCCACGGAACGATCTCCGTACGCCATGGTAACGGGTGGAAAAAGGTCTCCATAAAGCGCAGTAACGGAGCAGAGGGATCACCGATAAAAACCCTTTCAGGAGTACCAGTGTCTAACGACCATCTTATACCATTTATAATGAAGTATATGACATATATGGAAAAGGTTCAAACAGCTTCCCACTCAGGCTAATGCAACATTTTTGGTATGTAAGGCTCTAATAGCTCATATAATACTTATATCTGTCTCTCCTGCAACCTATTAATGAAAAATGTGAACTAGTCATGTTTGAATGAAAACAGCGTAACGCATTTTTTGGCGTTTTTTGCTTACCGTAGTCATCTCTACGTAAAATTATACACGTTTATAGTCTCGTCAGGGAACACATTCTGAGCCATTCCCGTACTCATGTTCTCGGACACGCTCCAATTTAACTATTCTTGAGGAGCTTCAAATTTTGTGAATTTCACGGATTTTACACTTGCGCTACTTTGCACCATTTCCACAAACATTTCCTTCATCTAAGTTGAAGGGAGTACTTCGACTATGCTATCTAACGAAACAGTTGCGACTGATAGAAATGATCGTGAGTTACGTAACACTGGTAAGGAAGCCTCTTCGACTCTTCTAACACGAAACCATCAAAACAGAGAAGGAACGTGCTGAGTTGCGTTTGAGTAGGCTAGAAATTGATCCCACCTAATGATCATGTTGATGTGAACTAGAAAGGTGTATGCAGTAAGACGAAGAAAGAGATTGAATTCATCAATGAGTTACGAATTCAATCCAAGTGACAGATTTCACCTCTGTGAATCATGATGAATCACTTAACCTTATCAACCCCCGAGATCACATTTTATTGGGCGTGAAAAAACAAACAGGTTGAATTGTAAAGTGGAAGCTTTATAATACCGCGTTAGTTGGCTACCACAAGTCTAGCAACTATTCTTTCAGAGATCAGAATCAGACTCTTTGGACTATATACAACAGCACATTCTCTACAGAGGCCTTGCACCTCGCCTTCACTAGATGCATTCATCATGCAGGGAATAGAGAGCATTTCTACCGAAATTACACCACAGTGCAATGCTAAGAATGCAGGGTACGACATAAATATGAGTTATAACTGTCGTGCAAAAACCGCAGCTCATATTATACATCACAAGTTTATGTGTAATATTTATATGCATAGCATCAACAGAATGAATACACGGTCATCTGATATAACCGTCTACTATGATGACTATAGCTCAAAGATGCTCCGGCGCTGAAAATGTAGCTGGAGAGGCCAGCGTCCTTTGGAATCACTGACGGCTAGAGCACAGAGAAGGAGTGGTAGCCGACTTCACTTTTTCTTAGGGATGCCATTTAGCCAAAAGAATATTGTTTAGCCCAACTTCAAGAAAAAGAGGGACTCTGGGGTGAGTGAGGTAGTTATCTCGTGCAGAAAGTTGAGATGAGATAAAAATCGAGCGTCCAGTTGGCTCACACATCCAGGAGCTCCTCTCCTTCCTAAAACTAGGTAAAAAATACACATTTGTAACATGGGAGAGCCATGAAATGTTCGTAAGCAGCATTACGGGCTCGGCTACTCTTCCTTCTGTGCGCTCTAGCCGTCAGTGATTTAAAAGAGCACTGGCCCTCCCCCAACTACAATTTCACCTGCTCCGATACTCATCGACGGTGGCACGCAGAGTTTCCTTAAAAGTTCAGTCTGGGTTTTTTTTTTCATTAAATTCTTTAGGAGCAGCAGCAAAGGGATGTTCCGAAGCGCCAGCTTCTCTCTCCACCATAAACTACACCCAAGTATCCATTCGATTGCGGTCCTAGGCCAAGAAGCAGTTGTAAAACCACAAAGCTTTTCTCAGCACCGTTTTGATATTTTTACATTCGTGGAAAGTGCGCCGTAGTTTCCGAATCTCACCGTTGGGATGATTTTTCAGAGGTGATCTTTATGAAAATGTTCTGATTACTTTTATATTTATTACATGAGGTACCTCATGTGATAGAAAAAAGAAAAAAAGTTAAAACTTCAACGTTAAGTTAAAACTTTTCATAATTTTCTTGATCAAATAAACGATGATAGCGGTAATATAGCGACGCTCTGATGACAAAGACGTTGACCCAAACCATCATTGAAGGGGAACGATCTGATCGGCTTCAGCATCCGTAGAGAGGCACATTTGTGCTCTCTAAATAGGAATCTGAATACTTCTTCCACGCTGGACATCTTTTTGTCGTAAAGGATCAAAGCGCGTGCAGGCAGGAAGAACCTGGCGATTTCGCTTCTTCTCGAACTCCTTTCCTTCAGACTCAGGTCTCCAATATCTATCTGGATAGAATTGTATCCACTCGGGAAAGACCTTTCCTATCCCGAACGTAGAACGTTTATTTGAATCAGCAGCGACTTTTTCGAGTTTTTGCTCGTAATGCTATCGTTCCCACGCAAATGTTTTCGGAAAAGGAATCGTAACTGAGGCAAGATGACTGTCTTGAGGCCTGTCGTAGTCCTGTCCACGCAACACCATTCAAAAAATCGTCATGCGAGAAATGTTCAAACGATGAGCGATTCCTGGAAAGGGCTCACCAAGTGCGCACAATGTCAGAACAGCTGCTGGACCATTGTGAAGCTTCATCGTTTCTCAAAAATTGAGCAGAAAATTCAGAGCACTAAAGCAGATATGTCAGCTAAGATTTGTCATACACATAAAGGAAGTTACAGATCCGGAAAACCATTTAAACAACTAAATTACGGACTTCCGTGAAGTTATTACCATAATTATGGCACGCTCAGTACTTACGGAGTTGTCAAAATCTAAGCCACCATATGACTTATTGTTCGAACAGTGGTGGTTGAATTGCCTGTACTAATCATCTAATTCAGTAGCGGTAAAACATTACTTTTTCAAGAATCCTACAGCACAGTGCTAAGTATTGCCGTCTTGAATGAGGAGATCAGTAATGCTGGCCTTGGTCATATAAAGAGGATAAATGTAACTTATTCAGCGGTGTTGTTGAAGCCACGGTCTATCCGTAGCATTCCTAATATCTTGCTTTTACATCCAATTCTGTAAGGAAGAGGGCCAGTTGACATCATTTTCTTTACCTTCTTGCCGAGGGCCTTCAATGTGACTAGTGCCTGTTCTACTAGTGAGCACATGCTCTTTCTGGAGATAACACAATAACGGTAACTTGCTGTACTTAACCGCCTTATTCCGAAGTTTTCCCAAATCGCCAGAGGAAACTGAGTTGAGCCTCACTAGCGTGATCGAAGTACGCTCTCCGGCCCGTTTTTCGGATACGGTTTCACGAAAATTGAAGCTTTTCGCACTTGAAAGCTATTGTTGAATGTGAATTAGAAAAGGACTTTCGATGATAGCTTTATGGAACATGGGGCTAGGTCCGTTCCGCGCGTCCGTCGGAACCGCGTCACCCCGCCCACTTCGCGGCAGCCCACGGCGATCTCGAGATGACATCACCGTACATTCAATTGTCAGTCGAGCGAATGATTCACACTGGTCCTTGTGATTCTCTCTTATGGTGACTGCAGTAGAGCAAATGCAAATCTTACGCCCCCCTAACATGTGCGACGTCCGTAAGGAATCGCGGGCTAACGCGCCGCGTGCGACGAACGCGCGGAAGGAAGTGACCCAAAGTATAAGATATCGATTACATGACAAGCAGGCAATCATAAACATCGTGAAAACATCTTACAAGAGATCAAATATTGTGTGGAAACATTGCGCGAGCGAAAAAAAGCTCCATGGACTCATCAAAACGCGGCAGTAGTGCTATGTCTAAGTTTGTCTAGAATTCTAAAACTTCATCTGTGGACGAAACTGTCGTCTACGGCCACAACTATATGGCTGATCTCGGAAGACCGCTCAAGGATGAATTAGATCCGGTGGTAAGAGGGAACTTCTCGTGATGTTCTCGCGATGCCGGTGAATAATATCAACTTATCGATCTCCTACCAATGTTCTCAGATGCCTCAAAATGCAGAGGAAGGGACTGAGCTTTAGAAGTAGAGATAGAGTAGGCTACAAACTCGTGACTCGTTTAATCTAGTGGCCGCTGTCAGAATTCCATGCCGCATGGCACTCCTAATATTCTTGATACATCACATTAGTTAACATTTCGAATACGCGATTATGATGATGCCGTTGACAACATCTTACGCTTACGAATAGCCTTCCTTACAGTAATAGCGACTGTAACTGCTACTAGACAATGTCTGTGAACCTTAACTCTTTGGCGACCGCGTCTTCTGAGCGTGTCTGCGGGTTGGACCGTTGGTGCTTTTCGCGGGCTGAACGGTTTTAAACCTTCGTGGTCGTGGGATCCAGACTTAACAAAACATCATAAGTATTCGTCTAGTCACAGGTGATGAATTTTCCAAGTCTCCCTCTTCAAGAACAATTCACAAACTGGAAAAAAGCGCGAAAGAAAGCCGTGGAACATGCCATGAATGCTTCATGGTTTATCCGAAGAAAAGATCATGCCTATCAATCATGCCAAAAAGACTTCGTCAACAAGCACCAAGTGCAACAAAAACTTCGTTCTGGTATTTGATCAATGGTAGCGCTTGATTTCGTTTCTTTCAATACTGTTCTTACATTAACTTTTGTTTTCTCTCGTAACTGTAGTTGGAATGAGTTCTTGGACCTCAAAACCCTAGAATGTGAGATTAGCAGAAACCTGAAAGTTTCAAAAAATATAAAAACATATGATAAATGGTGATAATACCACCGCAGACGAGCCACGTGGTCCCAGATACACAATATGGTGTGGCCCGCAGCCGGACTAGGCTGTTGTCAATAGGATGAAACAACGATCTCATTTTTCATGTTTTAGAAGAGAATCAAGGAAAAAATGCACATTACTGGTTCCATAAGCAAAGTATTCACCCAAAGACACATGGTGAAGAAAATACATTACAACAAATGCTTCAAACCACTAAGCTCTCACTGAGATGAAATAACACATGAGATGCATGAATAATTAATCACTTTTTATATGCACACAACCGTAGAAACGCACATAGAGTAGTTGGTGCAAGGTACAAGTATCCAGAATGTGACATGTATAGTAGCTCCATGACAAGCTGTAGTAGTGAAGGACTGAAAATCACAAACATACCCTTGCTTTTATACAGGTGACTTGAGAATTCGCTCAAACACCCATATCAGTTTTTTGCGAACACTGCGAGAACTCGCCTATATAAGGCCAACATACAAGATCAATTATTTGGATGAAACAACTTTTATTACAAATGCTGCCGAGCAGAGGCAAACTGCGGAATCACAAGAATCAGAATAGTTGTACAGTCGGTTGATTCGAATTAAATGCTTCTTTCTACTTCGCTCAAGCAAGGATCTTGATGTGAAACCATTTCAATCTACGTCTTCACAAGCGAATCAAAGCACCTCTCAGTAAGCAGAAAAGAAATAAGACTTCAGGGCAAAGGAGATCCCTCAGATCAGCATTCGATCTAAATGTGAAACCCATGCTTCTGGAAGTTATATTCTGAGAGGACTGTTCAAGAAAGATTGAGCAGATAACAACAGCATAGAAGCTTTTCAAAAAAGACAACGTTACTGTTCATCGAATAATCCTACTGTACATGACGCGCTATTGTCTGTGTGCTTGCATGCATGTGTAGTGAAACATTAATGGTATGTGGCAAGACTCCGCGCAAACGGGGTGGGAGGGCGTGCGTGAAAGTTCCCTGGACCTGGAGTCTTCAAATCTGGTATGAGCCTAGGTACAGTATGAGGCTAACGGGTGGTGGGAGGACTATACTGCGCCCATGGGGTGATTCGCGCGGCAATTTGTGTTCGGGTGAAAGGGGGGGGGGGGGGGGGGGG
>UZAF01017396.1:6271-17083 GCA_900617895.1 Haemonchus placei
CGGAGGAATTTGTCGAGATGCTCAAAAAAGTGGTAGTCGGTTGGAGCGAGTTCAGTTGAGTGCTTTGGATGCGGCAGAGTTCCATAGCCAAGCTCGTTCAATTTATTAAGGGTGGTCTATGTGACATGGGAGCACGCGCTATCGTGGAGAATGATAGGCCCCTTCCTGTTCACCAATCCAGAGCTCATGAGCTGCAGCTTCTGAAGCATTTCGTCAATATCCTGGCAGTATCTTTCAGCTGTGACAGTTTCGCCCGGATCCAGAAAGCTATGACGAATTAAACCAGCCGCTGACCACCAAACTACCACCATGACCCTCTTCGAGACTTTCGTCGCTGTCACGGAATTTCGCGAACCATCGCTGTGCAGTATGTACACTTGTAGCTCCAGGACCAAGCCCTATGTTGACTTCTCGAGCGGTGTCCGCTACATTCCTGCCTAGCTTAAATTGGAAAAGGAATATGGTGCGAACTTGTCGTTTGTCCGTGTTTTTTCCAAGCTTTTGCTAAAGCTAGGAAGGCACTATGAGGCGAAGCTGATGCAACACTCAGAAAGAGCAAGAAATGCGCTTTCAAGTAGTATACTACATAACAGCATAGCAACGGAAAATAACTCAGAAAAGAGCGACTAAAAGTAGGCCGTCTAAAACGACAGAACTTTCTGAAACACCTAATAATATGGGCATGTTCGATTTCTGCACTTGTGTATTTTCGAGCCCATTTTCCCAAGAGGGGAGCATAGTTTGATTTTATCAGGTCAGCACTGCATAGCAAGAGAAATATGGTTAGACATTCTGCATCCAATTTCTTCTGGTACTTTTCTAATGTTGCTACAATACTGTGTGGCCTATCGTCTCCTTTGAAGGCACGGTAATAATGGTTCTGCGATGTCTCCTTGAGATGAATCTGTGGCCCCAGTGTATAATCACCTTGAGATGAATCTGTGGCCCCAGCGTATACCATATGAGGCGCCCTAGACCCGATGTCATGATGGTTCAAAAATTGTTTTGGCCGTATGCCACACCCCAAAACGGAGGAGTTCTAATGACGTTTTAAAGGCTGCGGTTATCGCAAGGGGGTAAATCCAGACCAGTCATGCCCATGGCGAGGGGTGAAGGCAGTTTTAGACATTTTTGACGTGATGGGGTCAGCTTTTTACGCAGTTGCAACTACTGAATCTCGTCCAAATACCATTTCCATGTCATTTCCGTCATTGTGATCTAGTACAACCTTTACATTTGCTTCTTTTGGTTAGGCTTATTTTCGGCCGACCTTCTGCCTTCTTCGCAACCGATGCACTACTCCTCATCAATACATCCGCTCCTTAACCTAAAAAGGATATCTCAAAATCCGTGAGCTGTGCCTTCAACTGCTGATTGCAATTTATGACGTGCTTTGGAATGGATATTGATTTTACGCGTGCATGTACATTATCTTTCCTACAGCCTACATAGATAAAGCATTACTAATTACGAATTCGTAAAAGGTATAGATGGAAGGTATGACCCTGAAGCGACTGTTCTTTGGGACTTTTCCTTCTTCTAGTCACTAAGGTGGCACATGTTGTGGTTGTTTCACGATTGTCAGCAGACTGACGACTACGACCACTGACTGGGAGCTGAGTGCGCTTGAACACGTGGCCGATGACTGCAAACCATGCAACGGCCAAGAGGTTGGTCTATCGAAAGGTCACATCGTAAACGGCCGTTGTGTACCCGTTCACAACTTGGGATAACTTCACTCGTTGGGTGCAGTACTTCTTATCGCCCAGAATAGTTTGGGTCATTGCAGTTGATTTTTGCCCGTATGCAACTCTACTCTATGGCCTAGTGTGGGTGACATCGACACGAAGAAGGGCAGAGCCAAATTCAGTCAAACGCCAACGAAACAGCAACAACACAAAGGGCACCCCTGTCGCTGCCTACCGGTACTCATGAAAACCAAAAACGCGAGTGTTACTTTCGTCCAACCTTTATTTACCAGTTTTCACCCTAGTTAAGCGCCTGGGAAATTGCCATTGGCGCATAAGTTTACGCTGGTCCATGGACTGGTGGTCCCACTTAGGTCCTTGACCTCCACCCACTCCATAAGTTTTGCATGGGGGCTATTTGTCACGTACAATTGTTCTGATTCTTTCTGAACGCGCCGTGATTTTTGCGTGAGAATGTCAAAGAGAATGTTGTGTTGTGATCAGTGGATTCACGAGGGGCACGTGATAACGCCAGTCTGGACCGTCCGCTCACCCCGCCATCGGTCGCCCGTACGGCCAGAATCGCCTACGTTGCATGTCTCTTTAGTTGACGGCCGTGCTCCTCCTTTTATTTGCGGTCACTTTCTTGACTTGATGTCCATTGTTTGGAAGATTCATTGCCATTGTTTTCCCACGAACTTCCTCAGGGAGTATGACCTCAATTTCGATTCATTGTGAGTTCTTAAATCTGCCAATCATGATGCAACTATGAAGAATGGCAATTTACTCGGAACTTTGTTGTTTCACCCAAAACGGATTGGATCTTCCCGAAATTCTTGTCTCCCATGAAAATATCGATCTGTTAATGATGGGGGGTCGGTGCTCAATCATCCTTTACGAATTTTTCTCTCCTTTGCAACACCTTGCTTTCTTCTCTCATTAAATGATCGCTGGCATCAGTTGTCATTCAATATTTTATGTGTTCTTACAGAAAATGTTTATGGATCGCGAAGCACTAATACATTTCATTGGAGGAGCCGTCGGAGGAACAGCAGGTGATCTTTTGTTGAACGTATTAATGGCAAGGCAATTCGTTTTATGATCTGTTTATTCTACCGCAGTAGTAGGCTTAAAGATCAGTCCTGGGGAATTAGTTTAAATTTGCTACAAGAGCTTAACACTATCATAGCTTTATAGAAGCTTAGAACAGGAAGCTTATGGGAGGGCAGGACGTGATTTATTCATACTCAATGTAGGTTTTGCTCGAGCATCTCACCACAATTTTTATTAAGTTGTCGTTATACTTGCCAGCATTTCCCGCTTATCACTTGCGGTTCCTTTCTGACGGCGAATTTGCACTTAGGTTAGATTACCCCCTGCTGAAAGTGCCACATTCTGGGCATCATGACAAAATGGCGTAAATTAGAGATGAATGGACGGTTTAGTAAGTAACTTGCGTTCTTATTGCGAGATAGTGGCGCAACTGCTTCTTTAAAGGGTAATATTAGAGAGCTAGATTCAGGAAATTCGCAAAGAAAGAGCGAGTTTGACTGAGAGTATGGGCGATCTTTTTGATATATTTAAATTTGTGAACTGCGGATATGTGAAAAAAATAGCTTTACGCCACCGGTTTTAACATTGTGAATGCTTTTTAAATATCTGACTTTCAGGTACTTGTATAACATGTCCATTGGAGGTGGTAAAAACAAGAATGCAATCCACTAAAGGAATAACACCCGTTGGGCCTTGCAGCAGTCAAGGTGGTCAGTGACGTTTGACTTCAATTTCGAGTTCTTCTTCAGAGATTGCTGAGGTTTCTCCAAACAAGTTGAAATAGAGTTGTCATTAAGTAAACACAACAAACTCTTTTGGTATAGGGTCTGCTCCAGCCCAGAGTCCGCCTCAAAGTGGAAGGTGATGGGAAGTGACCTTAGGTATAATATGAATGCTAGTCGTACTGCAACCCTTTCTTATTTTTCAGGCAATCATTCCGGAAGTTCTCCACCTTCCATACCTCCTAAAACGAGTGCCCCTCAGGGGCCAATGTCCTCAACCTACAAGCACTTTCTGGGTTGGTTCATTTGTTCTGGCTGTTTCCTTGAAATTTTCCGATACTGTGCATGTCTGATCTTCTGTAGAAACCTCTTCTGGTGGATGAATTGAACGATAATTTTGTTTAGAAACTAACCGCCGGTTGGGTATGGATTTTTTGGGAAGACTAGTTGGAAAATGTATGTTGTTTATCACTTTGAAATGTTTTTTTATCTTTGTTTTTGTTTCTCCAGGTGACGTTAGCCGAAACGGAATGTCTTTGGATTTGTCACGATTTGTGCAGTCCCAAGTGCATGATTCCTCGAATTCAACTAGAAGGCGGTTGAATATTTTTCGTTATTTCTCGTGGGTTGCATGTTATTTTGCTCTGTTCTGGTAGTGTTCGAGATTCAAGGCAGTAAGCATTCGTAAATAGCATAGTTTGCTTTTCTTGTCACACTATTCCTGCTCCTTCGTCTTTCCTTGCAATTCGTTGCCAGTAGAAGCTTCCGCACGAAAGGGATAATACAAGCTAACTTTATTCACAATCTTTTCTCATAGGTTGGGAACGCGAATAAATGGTGGGCAGCATGGACAGAGTTGTAGTTAACTGTTGTTACCGTCAACTACTTCCATATTTTTGGCTAGTCATGTTTTAATTGAGGGCTATTTGTTAATGAATGATCAACGAACTTACAAATTGGGTGTAGAAGTTATAAAAGTCTCTGAAGATGTAATGGGGATCAGATAAGACCTTCTTCTCTTAGGCTAACTTTGCTTGAAGCTGAGTTTTCTGAAAAACATTTTTTCGAATTCCCCATGTTGTTTCTGACAAAGATTTCATACATAAACTGAATTTTCCTGCCAATTTTTCTCAGTTAAGGCTGCCTACCATTCGGAATAAAGCCTTTTATTGGTGACGTTGTTGCATAGAGTTGCAAAAATTACAACTCACTTGCAAATGGGTTGTAATTTCTGCAATATGACGGGTTGCCCTCTCTCGTGCGTTTTAAATTTGCAAAGTTTTTGGCACAGTCATGACCTTTTGTTTCCCTTTTTAGATTTTCGCTTGTAATGTTTGGTATTCGGCCTTGAAATTCCTTCCACGCTGGCGTGATTTTTGCATTTTGCATAATTTTTTAGATACTTCATTTCAGTCACATAATCAAAAATGAAGGATATAGTGGATTATACAAAGGTTTACTTCCGAATCTCGTCGGTGTTGCCCCATCTAAGTGAGTCTTCGATAACTTTGTTTTGATTTTTTTGTTCTGCCAATAAGTTCTTGGTTTTTGCTTTTTTACTTTTCTATAAAAATTCGTTTCAGAGCTGTGTATTTCTATTCTTACTCGACAAGCAAACGGATCTGGAATGAATCGGGGCTTTTCGTTCCCAATAGCGCTTTAGTACACATGGTGAGCGCTGGTACGGCAGGTGATTTCACTCTTTTTTGTTCCATAGCCCATTTCATTCCTAGGTTTGTACCTCGCCATCTATTTTCCTTTGTTTTGAAATTGGGAGCGGTTCACGTGAGAAGTTACTGCTGGCGGCCGCCTCGTGATACTTGTCGCTGCATTGCGTCGATCATTTCTTTCGTCAACAATCGCACAATATTAATCGCACCGCCGCGATGCAGCGAATAGTTGACCGAGCAAAGAAGCGCATACCGATGTTCACCACATGTGTCTCACGTGTACATTTCGTTCAAATGAATAGGTACACATAGTGTCTAAGGTGACTGCATGTTAATGATATCTTCCACGTGGCACGCAGTTCTTAATGGGTGATGCATTTCCCAATTCAACATTATTTAATAGCATGTAGAAAGCTAGTATGAGCTAGTAAAAACAGTACGTGAGGTAGCTGTAATACTGAGTGACAATTTCCGAGTTAGAAAAAAATGTGCCAAAACTAATATAAGTGAGTGTTTTTTACTGACCTACGTTGTTCGTAGGTAGTGAAAATGCTGACTTTGAATCTGATTTCGGAAGCGAAGTAGGTGCTTAGCGTTTTCACCCAATTGTGGTCGTCGCTGATATGTGGTATGATCGTTTGATGTGCCCTTGCAAATGTGAACCGCTTTCTTTGCTGATAGTACATCGTCCATGATTACAAAGGACACTTTTGCTGGAATTTGTTTTCGACGCATGGATGCATTGATGCGAGATTATGTGCTTTGTTCCTATTTTCTGCTGGGATCCGCAGAAATAGTGTTTAAGAAGATATGCCGTGATATATCCTCGTTATAACTCAACTGAGTTCCTTCATAATCGCATTTATTTGAGCTCCCTTTTCGAGAGACCAATCAGTGAACCTTCGTGATTTCAAAATTTTTGCCAAAACAATTTGGAACGTTATTTCGCGTGCATAGCTTCCTTGATGGCCTGGCACGTGATGTAAGCCTTCCTTTTTTCTCAAAAGAAGACCTCAGCAGTTTGTTTGCCAGCTCGCTAGAAAGAGATGTGTCAAAAGTGATGGGCTAAGAAATGTGTACGCATAATAAAGCCACTGGGATACTGTGAGTTTTAAAAAAAGGATCAGCACCGGGATCAGATGAGATGATCAAGGGTGGCTCGAATAAATAGCTCTGGAAGTCTGATGGAGGGTTCGGGCAGGTACTCGGTGGTCTTGGGCGAACGCTGAGGTGACTGCCCAGAGGCAACCACATCAGTAGATCTTCTGCCAGTAAAAAATAGAACAAAGATCGTGGAGCGGCTTAAAGCTCGAAGAATGGTTTCTTCGAGGGTGATTTTTGTTCATCCAATCTCGTTTATTAAAGAAAAGCTTGTTGACAAACCAATTACTCATTATTTCTCCATAAGTTTTAAACAAGTTCGAAAGTTTACTCTTTTCATCGTCCATTCTTCTCCAACTCGTTTTTGAGGGCTAAAGGAGGCTGAGTCGTTTACGTGAAGTTTAATTTTACTCCATAATTTTCATCTTTCCTGTTATACTTTTATAACCACGATCATCCTCTGTTACCGTGTCAGATACTTACCTTTTTGCATGTTATACGCCGCTTGCATGCATATGTGTTTTACTTTGTTTTTCATAGTTGCATGGCTTGGTTAGCAAAAGAAAAAATGAAAAAAATTTCTAGTTATTTAATCATATTTGACGATCCGTCCACCTTTTATAGTGAAAGGCCGATAGGCCACTTGGTATGTGGCAACAATTCAAACAGGAAACTGGAGAGCATTTCTAGTGGCGAATACTCTATGGCCCCTTTTCACTTTTGCTATATGTTTATTGTATTTTTTATTTGAATTTTTCTGTATTCTGTATTTTTAAACATGCTTCTATCGAAAAGGTTGATCCAACTGCACCATGACCATCATTTTGCACCTCAATAAACAATAAGGAGAACGAATCAATGTGACCTAATGCTTTTGTGTTTTTGCCAAGGAAGATGGACCTTTTCTAATGGACTTCGTCTATATTGTCCTACATTGCTGGGTATCACCCAGATACCCTTTTTTCTAGGATTTTCAAGCTCTTACGATTTATCGCCTTCCATTCACAGGGAATTTCTCGATAATGGAAAGTCGGAAATGCACAGATTAACCTCGAACAGTTCAAAGTTTCTTGAAAAAAAAAACGAAATATGCAATGTGTTTAAATATATTTATGAGAAATTCTATTGCTTCTTGTATTATTGCATGGCTTTTCAACGTTCGTTCAATATTGGAAAATAGCGCCCATCTTCCCAATCCACAAGCAGCATTTAGGCTCTCCCTCGGTCCATGTTCGACCTGAACCTGACGCACCAGTTTGAGTGCTATGGTGGGTTCATGCCACGGCAATTTCTAGGTCATGTCAAGATTAATTACGCTTTGAGGCACTCCGATAGGCCAGCTCGATTTCGCTTTTTTCTCTTATCAGTAGCCATTGCTTGACGACGCCTTTGTTTTCACGGAGTGCATCTTTAATCAATTTGTCACCGGAAAGCTATGAAAACGATTTGTCTTTCATGGAGCTCTTCAAAGCAGATGAAACTGATGAATTCGGCCACGTTAGGATTATAACGATTGTAGCAACTGGCGAGTAATCGATGACGCGTTTTAAAGCGTCCCTAAAGAGTGTTATTATTGACACGACTTACGAACTTTGTGATGTGACCGCATTGCGCGAACTGTTGAGAGTCTAAGGCTAGGCAGTGGACCTCCTGAATTTGCTGATATTTTAATTTGTTGGTGTCTTGAGGTCAATAATTGAATAATTTCATCCAAAAGTATAAATAACAGTTACAAGATCAGCTACAAAATAAAATGGGAATGCCTGGATTAGTCACTTTATCAATTATTTGTATCAATTAGAAACGAATCTTTACCTTATGTTCTATTGCTTACAATCAAACAACCTGCTGAAAACCGAATTCTGCATAGTATATTATGAATTGCTTTATCTCAAATCTTTAAGTTCTTCGTATTCAACATTTCTCATTGCTACAGCCTCATGTATTTCAGTCAATTCATTTCATTCTGTAACTGATCTTGTGACTGTTATTCATACTCTTTTAGGTGTAATTATTCAATTATTGACCTCAAAAGACCCACAAGCGTCAAGGAAAACACGGTCGAGCGTTAACAAGAGTTTGTCACGAAATGATGCGAAGCACCGAGATTTTTTCTTCATTTTTCCCGGTGTTAATCGACTGTTAGAATTCCAGTAATCTTCGTTGTAACATCGTCTTGGGTGGTCTCTTATAAAGAATATGTCAACCACTTCAGATGTCGTTTAACAGTGAGACAGAATTTTCCCAACATACCTAGTGCAAGAAAGTTTTTATAAGTAGCTGAGGTTTGGGTGTCGGGTTAACGTACGTCAAGAAGTCAATATTTTGTCCAGGTTTCATAGTTTTCTTTTGCTCTAAGCCGCACCAAAAATGCGTGTCATATCCATGAAAAGGGTGTATCCATGATGAAGTTACAGCGAAAACACTCTCCCTTCGCTGAGGTTGCAAAGGTTTTGTTTTTTTTTTTTGTTCCGATATCTTGTGCTTATCTTCTCTCTACTCTACGGACATCGAAATGATGTCTTCCAGAGAAGGAAGCGGGGCTTTCTGAACTGCTTTTTAAAAATGCATCGTCCATTCCCCAGAGCGCCTCATTGGAACTGGTGTGAGCTTTCGAGGCAATTCTTGATTTTTTAGGTTTTGTGGCCGCGTCCGCTGTTAATCCCATATGGCTCGTGAAGACACGGTTACAGTTATATCAAGGAAAAAGTTCCATCCTCTCTATGATCCGCCGAGTTTACAAGCGTGAGGGTATTAGAGGTTTTTACAAGGTATTTTGTTGATTTTTTACGTAGTCCTTTTACATTATATCTTACTAACTCCTCATGTTTCAGGGTGTGACTGCCTCATATGCTGGGGTGTCAGAAACTGTGATACAATTTGTAATTTATGAACATCTGCGTGGCTTACTTCTTCGCCACCGCGGCCAAGATGCAGATAAGGAAAAAATTGTATGTTCAATTCTATTAATAATCGGCTATTTTTTGATTTACTGGTTATTACTAGACTTTCTTTTTTTTGCAGGATTTTCTTAACTTCATGGTTGCTGGTGGGTGCGCAAAGTTTATTGCATGTGTCATCGCGTATCCTCATGGTTCGGTTTCGTTTATAAGACCTAACTCTTTTTCACATGATTATTTATGAACATATATATATATATATATATATATTTTCAAGAAGTGGTCCGAACAAGACTTCGAGAAGAATCATCGGTTAAGCGTGGGTTCTTCCGAATCCTCTGCGACTTATACAAGGAGGGCGGTCGAGCTATGTATCGTGGCTTATCAGTTCAGGTTTGATGAAGACTATTTTCAGTCACTTTCTGCGAGGCACTGCATGTTTCTTATTCTGCGTGTCGTATTCAGATTCTCTTTTATATTCTTGAGTTAAGCGGTGTTGCGCTGTTTCTTTTTGAATTTACCTTTTGCCAACTTTTCTATCCGTTTACAGCTGATGCGTACGGTTCCAAATACGGCTATAACCATGGGGACCTACGAAATCGTCGTGTATATGTTGCATCACCTGTGAGCGGTTCAACATCTGTCAGATGCGTTCATTAACTCTTAGCTTATGTTTGTACAGTACTTGTTATGGACCTTGTCTTTCCTTCTCTCCATTTATTAGTTATATTATATACCTTTTTTGTTCCTACTGACCTTAGTGCTATAAGCGTCGATGCTTCGCGGCGAGAGGTTGTTATCAGTGATCTTTTTTAAGCAGTTATCCTAATATATTTCTACATTTACATTAAATCATGACAATGTTTTAGATTGTAGCAGATTAGAAAAAGAGAAAAAATCGAGTTAACTCCAGTTGCCTTTGATGTTAAGTTTGCCAAGCATGCATACCAGTTTCCGATAGCCTTTTTCACTTTTTTTTCGGAAAACGGCCCTTGTAATCTTCCTCATAGTATTGTCTTAATATTGAAATTAATCTTGTAAAGATGCTAATATTTTGTTTTCAGTCATTTTTGTATACAGGTATGTTGATGGTGTGTCTTATGCTCATACATTCTGTTTAAGCTCTTGTCATTCGTATTCTGTTATACTTTTAAACATTAGGCACCATGTTGTCGATACTTTGTTCATTATTAGGGATAAAACTGCCAAGTATTCTAAAAAGTGTTACTATCAAGTCAAGTAATGCTTACTTTGAAATCTTATCAGAGATTAGTAGTCGTTCTTTGGGAGGTGAAGACTGCGCCCAAAACACTTTATCATACAACCTTCGGGTAGACGGACTTGAAGCACGTCTTTTTAGGATGCACAACGAAGCTTAAGTGTATTTTTTCAACTCTATGATTATGTTCTCTCCGTTGGAACCATTTTATGTAAAACTCCTCGATACAACTACTATTTCTACTAAAGTTGGTGCATCTTTGATGGTTGACCACAGTAAACTGGTCGGTACCTCAGGAGGTATGAGCTAGATTACCCTGAGTGAGCGCTGATCTCGTAGACTCAAAATCACAACTGGGATCATAGACTCCTTGTGGGCCAATCTTTTTGAGAGTGTTTGTGCTTGGACCGTGCTCTCTTTTCCAAACCCAAATATGGCTTCTTTTGTTCAGTTTTTTTT
>UZAF01017396.1:17088-48035 GCA_900617895.1 Haemonchus placei
TTTTTTTTCAACCATTTAGTAGAAGGTCTGGACTATCGGCCAGTACACCCACGTGCGTATTTTTGGATTTAGGGCGACGGGATTGCGGAGCTCGTGATAAGAAAAGAAGTTTTTTATTTGTGAACAATAAAGTTTATGCACAACATAAGACTTAGAATATGAAGTTTGCACCATGGACAGTAAGCTATCTACAAAATATGTTACGATTTTCGGACGTATAGGCTCAGAGACGGCCGTAGCAGCGAAAAAGTTGCGTGAGATAGTTGGAATACTTTTTGGCTCTGGCAGCATGCAGTTCCTTGAATCCATCTCGCTGGGGTCCAGCTGGCAGATCCTCATCAGGTAGACATCTGTAAAGGATTTAGGTCATTTTCCGATGAAGCTTTCCATAAGGAACACTGACAATAACGATTTCACTGACATGTTGTCTCTCTCACAATGTGTGCCAAAGTCATGAGCAAGTTGGTTCAGCTCCAAAGACGATTTTGTTTTGCACGTTTGTCTCCTCGTACGAATTGGATATGGTGCGTCAAAATGCTCGCTTTCCGGTCGAATCTGGAACTGCTCACCTCAAGCCATTTCAAGAAGAGTAGGGTCAAACCATAGAACCGAATGACGTCTATTGGCGACTACCAATGNAACTCTCCCTTCAATTTCCCACGTTGTGAAATACGAATCTTCACTTTGTTTGATTGAATACTCGTATGTGAACTTACTGGGAGATATGTGTGCGCAGGGGTTTAGGCCGCTACGCTCGTTCCTGCCATGGTGTCACGGTATCCTCTTCTCCTGTAAGCCCTTTCGGTGTCCGCATGGTACACACGACGATTAACTACGACGAGTTACTACGGAGAAATTCTCTTTTCGAAACGGCGATGCGAATGCTGTCGACCTACACACCTCGGTAACTAACAAGTAAGGTCTTTCAGGGCGTGGGAGGTGGCAGCATAAAATGCAAAAATGCCAAAGCCCCGGGAACCCGAACCAACAACCTAGTCTAGCCATCCCAATTCGAAGTCCACATCGCTATCTACCACACCATCCGTCGCTGCCAACAGCCCAACCGTGGAGAGCACATATGAAAATTCCTCGCACTTTTCATCATGTGGCTCCCTTTTTTGGCTACCGTTCCACTGTTTTCAATGTCGCCTCCACTGGCCCCTTCTACTGTGCGGACAGTCAACGCCATGACTGAAACGAACGACGCTTAGTGGGTTAAAAGGGCAATTACAAGCAGCAAACGGCAGCCTATGTACAATTCAGTGCTTTCTATCCTTCCGTACGAGTTCTGGCAACAACTTGTCGTCGCGGGTCGCGGGAGGGATGGAAAGCTTGGTTGCGTTCTAGCGTTCTTCATACAGCTCAATTGTTATGCGATCATTATTTTATGTATAATTCTACTATTAGTACATTTGTTCTTGTATTTCTTACCTACTGCTGCATCCTGCTACATTNCTTCGCGCGCGGCGCCCTTCTCACCGCGACGCGGCCATTTCGTTCCTAACGCAGCACACCCTCGCTGGGGTAGATTCAATTGTGTCAAACATCTTATTGGCTATACTGCGACAGCAATAAGTATCAAGTGAAAAATTCATGAAAGTGCCCTCCAAGCTTATAGGAAAAACGATTTTCCGTTCCTCGGGAAAAGGAAACCCTCGGGAACCGAAGTACCCGAGTTTAGGATACTTCATTTCACGAGGATTTCCAGGAAACCCACTCTGCCTGGCTGTCCGACCAGTAAGAACTCACTTACAGGACTACATGTTTACCTGGAGTGATCCTCTGGGCCCTTCCTTTCGTCGGCTATGAATAACGGCTCCCATCTACGGCGACGATAACGTGAATATAGCTGACACAAATATGGTGCAAGTGTGGGTACGAGTCCATGGTTGGAAATAACCTTTTTCCTTGCTGTGTGTCAGAATGAGATGAAGAAAAGTTTTTCACATACATAGTGAGGAATCGACATCCTTCGACAATCATGTGACGCTGGCTTTTGTGATCTTTACCTCTGCAAAAGTTCAGAGAAGAGCGACCCCTCACGGACTTGCTTCTTCTCTTCGAGAGTAGCAGTTCCTGTAAAAACTTTAGCCACCCGTCATATAGACGACAGCGGTAGGCCACTGGGCAAGCAGACGAGGTTGCTTGTGGAACTGATGGTACGCGATCGCAGGGACGCGAATGCGACTAGCGGTGAAGGGTGATTGGCGACTGCAAATCGTTCCCGTACTGAATTTCATTTTTGATTTGGGCTTCTATATTTCAGAGTCCATCCATAGTGCAAGGTATCACTAATTGCAAATTTTAACATTTCTCACCATTTCTTCGACAGATTCTTCTTCCTTGTAGTCTGTAGTGACTAGTTTTGGAACACTCCTCACTGAAAAAAATAGTTATGAAGCTAGTGGTAACGCAGCGCTTTGTATTATCTGGAAAATGTGGTAATTAGATTTTCTTGATTTCTGTGTTGTAATCTTTACTATATATATCGCGCTCGTGTCTCTCTGTCTGTCCGCCTGGCTCGCCATAAAGAAATTTGAGATTATCTCAAAAAACGAGTGGGGGCGTCGGGTCAAGTTTGAACTGAGCTGAGCATAGGGTAAGACCGACAGAGCACATGTAGGCCTAGCGGAATTCCGCCCACAGAGGGCAGGGCATGAGCGGTGACGTGGACAAAGCCCCCTAGTTTGGTCTTGTAACAATCCAGACGCCGGAAAAAAGAACAAAAGTGAGGGATGGGTCGACAAATGAAGGAAACTCATAGGGCCCTAGGCGTGCTGGGCATTCGTAAACTTAGCAAAGCTTTGCTCACGATGGGCGAGGCATGCATCCAAATGGAATGTACTTTTTGAAAAATTGTATATTTAATTTGTTCAGAAACGTTCTGAAATGCTGGAAAAAGTGCTTGGAGGTAATAGGAGGTCAAATCCCCGAAGTGGGCGGGGTTTGCACTAAGGTGGGCAGGGCTTTAACGAAAAATCTATTCCTCTGTTCTAAAGCGTCCTTGAGCGCAAAAAAATCGTTATATGCCGCTGGAAGCAGGATGGCCACAGGGGACGGAACATGTATACATAGGAATGGGCGGCGCAATGAGATGATCTCATAATTCTGTTACAGAAAAGCGCAAACATAAAAAAAGGCAAAGGTTAGGGTAACAAGACGAATGAGACTCATCCGCGGTAATCACGGCGTCTTCGCCTTTCTGCGTGAACTAGACGCAGCCTTTAACCGGATTCCCTAGGGGGATTTCAGATTAAAAAATAACGGTTTGATTGATCCTTGACGCACGCAGTAGAGTGCGGAGCCCAACTGGTGAAACGAATTAAGCTCTTCGAAACAGTTCTGATCGCGGAGAGCATTCGGATCCTAATAACACGATTGAATCTAGTTGAAGTGGCTTTTTCTCTCCTTGGACCGTTTCAGTATAGAATAATGAGCGTTAAGCGTGGAGCGTTGAAACCTCGTTGAAATCCGTGCCGCCGACTGACGTTGTCAACAAAGTGCGCTCAACGCTCGACGCTTTACTCTGAATGATGCTCTTTCCTCAAGCCGAGGATTGAATGCTCAACAAATAAGTCGCAAGTCAATTCCGAAGCATGAAGTACGTTTTTGTTCTGTAGATATCGTGTGGTCAGTGTTGCTGGCTGAAGTGCTGTACAGAAATTAGGTGTNCTATATAGCTTACTATATGGAGCACTCAATTTAGAACTAACGGTAAGAAAGTTTCGCTCAATGAATTGAATGTGTCCTTCATTGATACTGGTTTCTGAGATATTAGTTACTAGACTAGCTTTTATAAGTATTCGAAATAACTGCTCACGATATCGTCTTCTTGAATTCGATGCAGTTGTCCTGCACTTTGCCACAGCCTGAAAACACATCGCCTAGACAACTGTCACTACGGGGTCATGGAAAACAGGCATTTGAGGGTCGAATCGAGGGGAAGTCGAATCTTCAGCATCATCAACCTCACCACAACTCAGACTTCCTCAGTGGATCACTACAATTTGTTTAAGAGACAAAAACGTTTCTTCTGACGAATACTTTCGGAAAACACTTGAAAAGAAGCATCTTTCCTTTTATTACCCTTTGAACTTCTAAGTCACTCGCTTCATACTTGATTTACTGCTTCCCTTTCTTTCTATTCAGGTGTAATGAATTATAGGTATCATCGTCGTGATGGTGTTCTTCAAACTAAGGACATCGACAAACGCGCAGGCCCTATGCCGGAAGGTTAGCGCATTCATATTCAAATGCCAACGCCTTTCCTTTGATTAAGCCCACCTTACAACGGAGCAATTCATCCTGAGTTCTTCAAAACCTATCTAACAAATCGCACTATTGCTACGAAGGTTTCAGGGCCGTTGAAGACGCTGCTGATGCCGCGAGTTTGCAAAGGTTACTGAACCAACTTATAAGGTAGGTTATTTCTACCAGAGACTCTCTACTCAGCAGAACGTGGTGAAGTGGTTAAGGCCTCTCATTAGGTTAATCCGGAATCTGCGAGAACTGTGAACATATCAATCCATCAAGATTACTTGGTTAGCCGTGCTGCGACTTCTATTTTCTGCGACGAATGGAAGTATGGCTCATCATACTGTTACTCTGTATATCCTTTGCTATATGTTCCCATACCTCAATGGTTATGATCGGGGTGTAAGTCTACCGACCCTCCAGCAAATGCGCGGATTTTCCTCGCGTGGTGGGAGACTTACTTACGCGACGAGTGTCGCAAAGGATTCATTCTGTTTCCCACATTTGCCACTTTCCACGCTTGGATTATTCGTAGTTTGATGTGTATTTTAAGCTTTAGTACTTCATTTTAGACTTTAGGAACAGTATCGTTTAAAAGTTTTGTGTTGTTCCCCATACAACTGGGAAGAAAAGCTCTTAAGAAACGACTCTATTAAATTGCACAATTGAATAAAAACTCAGGTGACCTCGTAGATGAATCACAAGCCCTCTCTTCATTTACCTCCTTATAGCGATCCGAGAGTTTTGAAAATTCTTTCCAAGCATTTTCAACGTCATCTTTGTTGGTACATTGGGGCTCGTTGTTGCTTGCCAATTTGCAGTCCCTTTCCAATTGCTTCAAACGCTTGTCCGTCGCCATTCTCAGTATGGTATCGGGTGAGCACTGGAAAAAGTGCGATCGAGATAAGAATCAAGTTCGAAACGTAAGGTATCAAAAGCTTTACTCACTTGGAATGCAGTGACAGTAACGACGAAGGCGTTAATCAGGAGAATCAGTTGCATACTAGATTGCCCTGAAAACTAATGTGGCTATCTCCGGCATGGGTCAGGATGCGCCAACTCGACCGCAGCGTTTGTGACGATCGGTTTCGACTAGGCGGACGTGACGGCACGTAGTGACCAGCATAATGGCTGCCTTGTTGAAAATGAGCACAATGATGTCGAAGATAAAGCATAATAGGTGGAACCACCATCAATCTGATCCGAAACAGGTGGCCGACGTCAATGATCTTTCGCAATTGAAGCTGATATCGTACAAGTTCAATGTCTTACAAAGAAAACCGCGCGTTAACCCAGGATCTTCTCCAACTGGGCTGTAACTGCTTTAGTAAGGCCTCCCATTCAAGTGATTATATCTTGTAAGTGAGTAGACATCGTGTAGGTTTCTTCTGAGTGAACTCGGTAATTTTATCGATCTCTGGTTTGCGCTGTATATGCTCGTACCTCCTAGGGGCTTAAATATATGTAGTTATCTCGGTTTTTATGGGAGACATCGCACTAAGCCAGTGCACTATGCGGAAGGTATAGAGGAACAGGTATTGCCTGGCTACTTTTCTAGACAGTTCCACACCTACTAGGAAAGTATCGGTTTGATAAGTATTCGAGAAGATAATTATTTTATCTTGTATCCTGTATGGATCACTCTTGGATTCTAAAAGCATCATTTGTGAGACCGACGACTGCATCTGGATCGAAGGGAAATTGGATATAAGAGTCAGCTTTTGCTACAAAGGCATAATTGGACGGATATAATCGAGCCTTCATTGTGAGAGAATGGTCAAAGTCCTTACGAGCTACACTTTGTTCAAAAAAAAAACGAAAATTTATGGAATAAGGTTGACAGGGAGCAAATGAAATGATGGAGGTTTTCCAGAAGCGAGTTTAAAGAGCATCGTATAACTGGGCATGATTAAAGCGATTAGTCGCACGTGGCCAAATTGAGCAAGGTTTTTCTTCTGCAAGTCGCGAGCGATCAAGAAAAACATTGCAGTTTAGCCTTTTTTCTCAGCACAGAAGTTCTTCTGAACAGACACCCAAAATGCTCTGTCCCAGAATACTTACTAAAACGAATGCAAGCACTTTGCTTGAGCTGAAGAAAGTTACGTATTTAAGAAGAATATAGCTTTTCGATGCGATCGAAGACATGTCGGTGGTTTGCTGTCGATCGGGATGACGGATGTTTTTGCTGTCGGTGACTGATTGCTCATCGCATCCTGCTCCAATCCGTGTCTGTGGTATTGTCATGTTTTGGTTTAGTTCAGATTTTCAGATACTTCGAAAGCAGAACAAGCTGGGGTCAAACTATTTTAAGGACATGCCATTTGTTTTGTTTCATTTTGGGAAACACAGTTAATGGCACAGTTTACTACATGAAAGGTTGCTGAGTTTTCCCCAAGATCGGCTTGTGCCTCCAAGATAACACGTGGAATAATTTCGGGTCAAAAAACAACCTCTACTGGGTGTTTCAAAGGCTCCAAATCAGGCTTGGATGACGTACGCACCCGAAAGTGGATGTGTTATGGCGGCCCTTTCAAGGCTGTACGATTCACAGTGAAGTGTTAGGGCGCTGATGAATAGTATGCTTATGTGCGAGCCGCCCAGACGACTACAGCCACATAATCTCGTACAGCCCCGCTACTTTTTCAGAGTCATATTTTTCCTGCTCTGTAACTTATCCAAATCAAACAATGTTTTCTAGGCTAGCCGGATTCTAGAAGCTTCGCTTTCATAATCTACTAGATCTACTATTCCAGCCAGTGCGGCGAATGCTGGATTTTGCCGGTGCATTCTGCTTTGTGGAAGCGAATTAACTGTGCTTTGCATTGATATTCCGTTTAGATACATTAGAATAGGACCGCCTCGTTCAGTCGACGTTTCGAACAAACCGTAGTTTTTGCGAGAGCGGTTCGGAACTCCTGATCTGTTGTTTTGACTCTCAACCAAGTCAGTGTAGCTCTAATGCATCGCATGGAAGACTTCCCAAGACGTCGGGCGTAGTTAGAACAGCAGTACAAAGCAAGCCACGGGCGCGTGGATCAAATGAGAAATGATTCGACAGATTTAATAAAGCAATTTATTCGAAATACAGCATAATGCAATGATATTGGTAGAAACGCAGGTCCTTCACAAAATGTATATACTGAGTAGAAGCGTGGTGAAACAAGGAGTTTAAAGCAATCCCATTATTCTCTAAGAGAGGCGACCATAGCAAAGCGAGAGTTGCGTTAGATAGGCAGAGTACTTTTTAGCTCGAGATCCGTGCAATTCTTTGAAGCGATCACGTTGTGGGCCTTCTGGCAGATCCTCTTCGGGTAGGCATCTGGAAAAGGTACTGGGTTCAGCTAAATGCTGCAAATATATGATGGCAAACTCAGCTAACAAAGGATTAAATCTTTGACGTTAATCATTACCGTTTTAGAGTACGCCATGACATTGGTCTTCTACTATTCAGGTCTCCGGTAAGGTGTCCTATACAATGATGTACAAGCAGTGTTTTTATCCTAAGAGACGAGACTGGACTGGTACCAGTTGACTGAACCCGTGTGGAAGGAAGCTTTGGAAATCCTGAGCCAGAAGTAATCCAGGACTCGTTCCCGAAACCGTTCAGATGACTGATGGTGCGCCTCTTGCCAATACACCACAATCTCAGTCAGTAATAGGAATAGACGTATACTCGGTAGTAACGTCGAATGTGATGTCAATAAATTCAAATTGCCGAAGGGCAGCTTAACATGAAAGTTGAAACTCAAAGATGACAAGAATGACTGTCTAGTAGTAGCGCTCATTTACCTAGTTGGAAAGTTCTGATATGCTCAATAATGGGGCATGGCTAGGGGTCCCATGCATGAATTACCTTCATATACCTTTCGACTTGGAGTATGATCATAATTCTGCTGAGAAATCATTAGAATAGGCTGTGACGCTGTGAGAAGTCTCTCAGTCTGTCGAGTACTAGATCTAATTTTGGTATAACGATCTCCACTTACATGTTGTCCCTCTCACAGTGCAAACTGAAGTCTTGCGCAAGTTGGTTTAATTCTTGAGAGGCTTTCGTCTTGCAGACCTGCCTTTTCACTCGGATCGCATGAGCTACGTCAAACTGTTCACTTTCGGGTCGTACCTGAAGTGGTCTCAGTAAAGGGTTAGTCCTAATAATCCTTTCTAAAAATTGACAATTCATCAAAAAGGAAGAAGTAGCTCCCGATCCTGGTGCTTCATGCTATCGCTTACGCCCTCTATAGAGTGCACTAAAATGAATTTTCTATTTTCTTTCTATCTTACGACTACAAGAAACTATCAGAATATACAAGTCTGAAGAATCAAAATTGTAGATATTAAAGAAGTAAAAATAAAATAACAAGAAATGAGGTTCATAACGAGTTTTTAGAAGTCATGTTCCTTTCGAAGATATAATCGTGAACAGACTGTGCAGTTGTACATCCTTAGTAAAAGGATGGTCAGACACCAAATAATTCCAAACCGCTGATAAAGCCTTTACAAGTGGTTACAGAGCACCTCTNAAAAAATGTAAAGTTCTTGGTGTCAATCAATACTGCCTGTGGGATGCCCCCCTCCCCCTCCCCCACTCGACTTCCCACGAATCACAGTGCCGTAATGAGAGCGTATGTGGCCTATACAATGACTTGCGGTGGCCAGCTGATGTACAAGTCAGTGCTTTTATCCTCCCAGACGAATGGCACCAATTGACCGACCCCGGAGAGATGGAAGGCTTGGCTGGCCTAGGCGGATATAGATCCGGGATTCGAACCCCTGACCATGCGAGTGGGATAGCGCTCCTGGATCGATATTCACTTGCCCATGATGGATGTCATACTTTTTGACATTTGGTTCGTACTTTCTTAATTGAACTAATACCTTCGATTCAATCGATTGCTCCTTTCTACGATGGGCAATGTGGCGCTTTTGGTGAGCTCGTCCTGAATTAGTAAATATCAGTTGGAAATAATCTACAGAAAAGAAGATCTGTTGCTCGTTCCGGACATTTCCGGGACTTACTGTTGGCCATTAGAGCACTGTTAACGATAAAAGCGGTTTCTGAGTATCTTTTTCTATGATGAACCAAAGATTCTCAAGGACGTTATCGATCGGAAAACCGCCTAGCTGACGTTCACACCCAAAACCGGACAAGGAGACTCTAGAGGTTGCACTATGACCGGTTCGGAGGCAGCTTACAGAAGACAACGTATAGCTCACATATCTGGGCAACTCGTCCAAATATCCATTCCGCGCAACTTCCGTCGTCACCCCTCGTCTAACACCTAATTTGACTAATTTTGTAAAACTAATATTTCTCTAAATACGACGATTTTCGCTTTGCACCATACTGAATATTACTTTCACTATTAGTCTTCGGCAAGATACCCCAAAACTATCGCAAACTCGCAGTGCTGTTCCTTGAACTAATGGTGAACTGTGCATCGACAAGCTTTACTATCCCTACCTTAGATTGTCCCTTGATGTAGTGTAAGGGAAGTGGGGACAAAGGAAACTCGGCAGTCATTTACGAAAATGCAGAAATACGCCACCGATGGGCAAATTAAGCTTTGTTACTACTGGAATATATCTCAAGGAAAAAAAGATAATAGAAGAACGCATATACTTCTATTCCGAATTGCCGCCTATGTGGAGTGGCCTTATATGATGACTTTAATTGGCTAACCGTTGTGAAAATCAGTGCTTCATCCTACTGGACGAGTCTGGTACTATCGACCATAGAGGGTGGGAGTACTCGGCTGACTAAATCAGGTATCGGTGTAGCATCCGATCCAGGGTCATCCGGGATCGAATCCTGGACCGATACCTGATCGCGGGTGAGTTGGATGTGTACTACTTGCCAATACAACCAACGCCTTCGCTGGGGAAACGAATGTATTATCAAATGCGCGAAAGAGATTGTACGCAAGGAAGAGTATATTGGGGTTCTAAGATCATCAGTGAAAGGAATTGGAGCTCCCTACGAGTCTCCAACACCTCAGTGGGTGTAGGAGACTCGGCTATTGAGGAGGTCATGAAGGCAGTAATGCCCGATAACGGTGAAACAACATTGGGATTACGATGGGTAGCAATTCATGCTCACCGAAACAAACTTTGGAAATCTCTTAGATTTGCTGAGATCATTTTTAACATCAGCACGGACTGTGATGTGTGATGTGTGGTGTAGCAATCAGCAACATTGCACGTGCTCGTTCTGTTGGTTTTGAGAGATACGGTTCGTTTCGTTGATTTCCCAGACGTATCTTATCGCTATTGCTGGCAAAATTCTTCTGTTACGTCAAAGGTGTTACTGAACCCCGAGACAATCAAAATGAGTTTAATAGACGTCATCATATTCTTTATCTTTTAGACTTACGATCACCATCCAAGGTAAGTTGGGTTTCGCAGACCTGGTTTTTTGTGAGCAGTTCAGCAGACTGAGGAGAACCAACGTATTTGAGAGTGCAATTTACCAGAAAGATGTAAAAAAATCATTTTCTCAGTGCAAGTTTCACTTATTGAGCTTCTCATTCTAGAAGTTGTTGGTTTCCCATCTCTCTTCTCGACTTCTTAAATTCCCTCGGACAGGTTTGAATAGTTTTTTGACGGCTAGTCTTTTGAATGATTTTGGATTTCTTTGGGACACCGAAGAAGAAAACACCGAAATATCAGCCGTATGAACTAGTTTCTATAGATTTCTATTGTCATTTTCAAAGTAAAGTCTACACCGACAAAGAAAAGAGCTCAGAATATCAGAGAGACCCACATTGGTTCCATGGACATTGTTCAGAATGCAGAAAATATTATCACTAGAATAGTTGGGTGATCGGATCGGAAACAAACTGGTCTCAAATGAGAAATTATGTTGCTTACGGCAGTTCACTCGTAGGCGTAGACTTTATGACAGTGATCAAAATTAAGAGCTCTGCATTTGCATGTGACAAGATCCCAGACCACAGGCCATGTTCAAGCCAATTGGAACATTCCTATGGATTCGGCACACTGGGAAAAAATGATTCCAGGGCAATCAGGAAATGAATCTCTTGCTTCTCGAATTATTTTAGTGAATCTATGAGAGCTAGGGACAAGGGATAGACCTTCAGATGCACTCTTCTATGCTGACACAACGTCACAACCCAGGCAGCGATTTCCCCAGTTAGCGCCTAATTTGTTGCTGCACTTTTGAACTAATCAGTCTCATAGTGATTAATTATACGCTTGGACGTCGAGATGATGTTACAGAGCCATTTTGAGGCCCAACTGTCAGAAATGGTGTTGCTGAATGAATTGTACCTTCACTACGAAGTTCCTATACAGTTTCCGTTGCGACAATACTCCTGTTACTTATAACTTAGAAGGTAGATTTTCTGCAAAATTAGGTCATCACATGATGTGTCCTAACAGTGTTGTTTTTGTAGGTTGACCTCCCAAACATTCTAAGAATTGGAAGAAGCCAATGTGTTGCAGAGAACCTAAGATGACCTTTTACACCACTTTTAATTTTTTCGCTTTTAATTTTAATTTTCTCGCATAGTCTTCGTTTCCGGTTTCCAGGTAAAGATGAAGCTTTACGATATAAGTCTAATGAAAATCAAAAAAATTTCCAAACTGACGTTGAATTGATTTCGCAGCAGTTTCTCGGCACTGGGCTACAGCCTGAAACGACCTCAAATTCCGGATGGTTAGGATACCCATTTAATTGTTCAGCTACAAGTTAATCTCAAACTTACCTCCTTGTATTGGTCTTCAAGCTTCGTGAAGTCATCCCAAGCTTTTTCCAAAGCACTTTTCGTCTCACATTCTGGCTCGCCAGTCTTTGCAAGATGGCACTCCCTTTCTATTTGTTTCGCTCGTTTATCGGTCGCCATTCTCAAAATGGTGTCCGGTGAGCACTAAAGCCGTTGAGCCATGAAGGTCACAGGTTGAAACGACACAAGCAGCATTGGTTTATAAACGAGTAAGCTTACTTGGAAAGCGACGGCAACATCCGCCAAAACAACAAGAAGTAAAGCGACAGCGAACATGTTCTGCAGCACTGCAAAGAGAGCTGAATTCATGTTTCAAGGCAAAAACTCGAGTTATTCAAGCAGAGCGAACGTTAGATGAGAGATGCAATTAAGAAACCTCTCGAGCGTGATTCGGGTGAACTCTATGGATAGAATACACGGATGGAACAGCTCGAGCCAGCATCGGAGTAAAATAGGCTGAGCGTAAGCGTAAAATAAAAGTGTCGGCGAGACATTGGCTGTGAGCCTTGCAGCGCACTTATGTAGTCTACTGAACTGCCGGAATCGACATGCAACTCCAGCTTTCTTCGGAAAGAACTCTAGGGTACAGATGTTTCCTTGCAAGCCATAACGGTTGCTCGATGTTCGGATGACCTGCGAGCCAGGGCATTGCGTGGACTCCTCAATTGAAGTAGAGCGGTCGAGCAGGTTATCCTTCACCCATTTAATCAGTAGGTAGTTATGTTTTCAAAGGCGACATGGAACTGGCTCAGGCCAATACGATCAAATATTCCTATGCGATACAACCCCCTTACCCCAGTCCATGCACTATTCGAAGCAAAGCTGCGACTACTAGCTGTGAAGATGGTGCCGGAGTTGGGTAGAGAAGGATATACATCTTCATTATAGCTGTTCAGAGAAGCCCTTTACTATATACCGCCCTTATACCGAAAATAATCAAGTATGACCCTCTTCGTCGGAGAAACCTGGGACGACCCGCTGGGTCCTTGTAAAAAGGCAGTAAAGGAAAATGGGGGGATTTAAGCTGTAGATTGGTTGGACTCTTTAACCTTCTTAAAGTGTCTTGCTCTATTCATAACTTCTCCTATAGGGAGAAAAAGCCGGAAACCACAATTGCAATGGCCATGACCCCCTCGCTGTTCTATTTGATGTCAAAGTTATACCAGAGCTGTACACTTGTCATCAGTCCAATCAACCAAACAGTCATCATCAATAAGACCAAGTCACCGGCAAAACAATCACTTCCACGGGTAGGCATAGTNGGTAGGCAATTAGCCAGTCTTCTTATCGATACAGTATGCATCAAACAAGGAAGTAGTGGAAGTGATTTGATTAGAATTCAACAAAAGCCACATAACAATCGCAGAAAAGCGGAAGTGAAACAAGATACGAGGCGAGTCGAACATGGGTAATATAGTAGGCAGCAGTAAACAGGTCCCTCTCACAGAGTGAATATCACTAAACTGAAACACGTTGTTTACCGTTGCTAATTCTTAACTATGTAATTAGTAGTTGCAGAACGAAAATCACCAAGACAATATGAGTTCTCATAATCGCAACACAGCCCTCAGAATCACGTGTAGCCGTGCTCCATAACATGCTCACGTGCTCTTTTCCACTAACAAGTCTCAGCCATTGTAGGTATCCTCAGCTAATTATAAAAATCATTGGCCATGTCGTGATATCATCACAATTGAGTCATATTGTCGACACGCAAAACTACAGCAGCCCTAATTACTTTGAAGGTCATTGTATCAAAATTCTCGAAAATTTTCAAACTCAAAGTAGTGTCCATGTGCGACTGTCGATGAATCTCGGCATTCTTCCTTTAATTTTNTTTAAGCTGTATAACCGAGATATGAACAAGCTTTATTAGGCTGACGTTTCGGTGCTTTCACCTTCCTCGGAGCCTGGAAAGACAAACTCAAATACTGTATCAACATATGTTAATAATCATTTTTCAATATATTAAGTTGTGAACTGTGGTCTGAACTCGTCTAGCAAAGGGCTCAAAGACCGAATGGCAGAAATACGACGACTAGGCTGCTGGAATTACAAAAAGTGTATGAAACGTATTATTCTACTTGACGAAAACCTTGTAAGGAATTGCTCAATAACACGGGGACCTACAAATACGATTTGTTACTGAGTAATGCACACCATTCATACTTGTTGTACATTCAAGATTAAGCATCGAACGGATACTAAATGGTGTGAATATGTGATTTTCGGCACATTGCGAGGATGATGCTGCACTTTATTCTTTACAGAATGACTCGGTCCCATGCCCAAATATTCCAAAGGAAGAAAATTGCAAAAAACCGAGGAAACAGGAATGTTTTTGTCGTTGACCAGACTTGTTTTTGAGTAGCGCCCACATATTTCTCTTCCCCTCGGATTCATAATGGCGTTTGAATGCGTACCTAGACTATGCAGTGACTTGCAAGAGCTAGTCGTCCTAGATCTCGGCGTTTTTATCATAAGCACTCTCTTATGAACTTGATACCTAATGGCCGTACAAGAAGAATGGAGGGCTCTATTGAACTAGCAGGTCTCGAGTCGGGATTTCATCCTCACATCATGCACGCGGCAACGTAGCTACCTGGCAACACCCCCACCCCCTTCCCTCCCATTAATTCACTGTTCGTAGCAGAAAAAATGTGGCAAAACAAAGGTTGCAGTGTAAATCAACAGCCCACAGGTGACACCTAAAGGGCACCGTAATTGCCTTTCGCATTTCTTTTATTAGCGTGTACTCCGGCACCAGACATCATGGTTTGTTTGAAAGTAGTGAAAAAATGTCGAGGACCAGCAAAATTATGAAGTAAATGTATTACAAACAAAGACATTACTTGCTGAATTATAACTAGAAAATAGGGATTGAAACGTGTCCTGGACTTGGCCGGGAAATTTCTGCTTGGTCACTTACTCCCTGAATAATCCCTACAGAATATTAGGTGCGACTACATTTTCCGCAGATGTCCTTGTAAGGGACATTGGAGGGAGGTTGTGCGATGGCAGGGGACGCTCACATGGATCAGCCCTCTTCTAAACAAACAACACCATTCATTATACTATTGACGTTTGTTTTCCATTACACGACGGCGAGTGGGATGATTTAAACAATGTCTAGCACTATGTATAAGCTAAAAACGCGTCGAAGGACCTTCACGATCTTCATGCTTTGCTCATGACCAGTCGTGAGCACCTATTTTTACAAGCAATCGTTAGATTCAAGACGCTTATTCACATCTTTATCTGTCGTTGCCCAAGAAGAACATTGGAGGGCATGAACCGGCCAAGTATGAAAAGGCAGTGGGTCTGGATTTTGATTTCTGGGCAAATATTCAACTATGAGTTGAAGGAAGAACCACCTCACGCAAAATAAAGCCATAGCCTCGCAAATAAAAATGAAAAACGTAGTGTGAAGGTAAATACGTTAACGTCCAATTCTCAGGGAGAACATTCCCTAAGCAGAAGGTAGCATAAACGAGTTTTGCGCCTATGGGAATATGTAGTTGATGCAAACGAGTATACTGCCCATATTTGTTTTCACTAAATTCGAGAAGGAGAGGAGTTTGTCTACTGGAGAGCCAAAGCGCGGCACAGGACACTTAAGACCTTGGGGTAGTGAGGCCGGTAAAGGACAGACACGATGCAGTTTTGAGGAAGCAGGGTCCGGCACAGGTGGAATGAATAATTCGACAGACTCCCATACAAAGAGTTCCATCGAGAGAACAGCCTCCAGGTAGAGCCTCCAGGTAGGGGCTGGCCTCATCGCACTCTGGACGTGGTCCGTCGAGCAGCAGCGAAGATGAATGTAAGGAAGCAGCTGGTGCGGATGAGGCCCCACTCGAGAGACATGGAACACGCTCAGCGAGCTCGGGATTAAGTAGCTAACTCGATTCCTAAACATTGCGATTAGGAAGAACCCCAGTTGCCTGAAGGAGCACTGCTTTAGTTCCCATCTTCATGTTGAATAGGGGCGTGATGAAGTGTTCTAACTGCGGGAACATCAGGTCGGCTGTTTACACGATGAGACTGTGCGAGCCGCTAGTCGACTAAATATTGAAGGGACTTAACCCGATCTCGCAGGAGCAGTTCGGCTGCTGCAAGGAATACTGCGACAGTACAGACATGCACTAAGAAGATCACGGTGCCATCCTGTGAGGGAGGGAAAGAGCCTCGAGGAAAACATCCACAAGGAGTTCCACAGAAGAAGTGGTAGGAGGTGACTAAGAAGAACCTCGCCGAAACTTAAGTAACGGCAGAAGATGCCATAGATAGAAGTAAGTGAAGGCGTCTGACAACAGCAGTGGAAACTGCGACGGCGCGGGATTAACGCTAAGAATGAGATTCGTCATGAGTAAGTTCCTGACTTCGTGAAGCTTCGTAAAAATGTGAGCTGAACAGGTTGTATATACAAAATACAGCTCTAATATCATTAGCAAAAAATTAAAAATGCTAGAATTGTTTGATTTCTTTTGTTCCAAAGTCACAATACATTTTTGTGGTGGAAGCTGTTGATAGTTGTTGGAAAAGTCATTTAGCTAAAGGGAGATTCCATGTAGCGTGAGATGGATCAGATGGTGAATAATTAATTGGAAAAGCGTGGGAAGACAGCACAACAGAACTAGTCGCATTCTATTTACACTTTCGATTTTTGATACTTAAGACTACCTACTTTATATAACGCTCTAAAGTCTGTGCGTTAATGTGTGTAAGTGATGTGTCCGACCGAAAATTCATAACTCCTGCCCCCGCGGACCTCGAATGTTCAAATCTGGTGGGGGTACAGGCGGCAGGATGAGAACACTCATGAAGGGTAGCAAAACTAACTTCCGCCCACAATGGGCGGGGTTTGAGCAGAAATCATAACTCCTGTCCCCGTGGACCCAGAAAGTTCAAAATCGCTAGGATAGTGTATGTTCTGGCTCCACAGGGAAATTTCGGAGCAATGAATGCACTCTTCGCATCGACACTTTGAATTTACTGCATTTATGAAAATGGCTGCTGCAACTAAACTAACATGAAGGGATTAATCATTATTCATGAGAAAATAAAAGATTCCATCTCAGTTCTAAATGTTGCTGCGAGAGCACTCAGCGGCGGTATCAGTAGATTGTACGCCCACATGCCTTCTAACACTTCACAAATTGCCAGGTATCAGGCGGTATTGAAGCTAATCCAGAATAATATTGGCCGCCTTCATTGCCAACATTACAACTGGGGCTCCAATTACAATCGCGACTATTCTTCAGGACACAACACACAACAAAAAAGGAATCCGTCAAGATCTCCGAGGTATCAAGGGAACCCGATCATAGCAATAAACTCTCAAAGGCTCCGATGATTGGCTCAGCAACTCTGTCTATCTTACACTATTTGAATAATGCTGAGTGAAACGCTGCACAGCCCTTCAGAATACTGTTGATACGTGATAGATTGAGTTAACGAGATTTGAACCTTGCTGCAGACCGATAATGTACACACAACATCAGGAAGCTCGTGTAGAAACGTTAAGCTTCAACGCGGATGAAATTCTGATTATTTTTATTTATTTATTTTGATTTATTTTGATGCACGCAAGGTGCGCTCTAACAAAACAGTGAAGTAAAACATCAACGACATAATAGAGTCAAACCTTACATCGGTTGGTCAAGATTTGTTCAGATTAATAAGAAGTAGCTAACTCAAGATCGGGCGAATGGAACTCAATAGGCGGATGGCGCTAGTAATAACTCCACTCCCAGAGAGCATGAAATATGTTTATATACATATATGGAATCTGAAACCGAATTTTCGGATGTTAGGTATTCCCTAGTCCTAACAATTCAGCTTAAGACCCGCCCTTATTTCAAATTGGCCTATGGCTACCTTCAAGATTCTCTCGAGATTTTGGTAGATAGTACCACATCACGATCATCGGTCTTAAGATCGCGTAAGGTACGCGTAAGGTACAAAAATTTAGAAGAACATTAACTTAATGTCGTAGATGTGAGATAAAAGGAAAAGCAAACAAAAAAACACAAAATAGAACAGTCAAAACAAAAAATACAAAAGACACATATCACTGTCTTCTCTCTGACTAGAACCATGCACATTTCTGAAAGGTGGGGATTGCTGGAAACAAGCTGATAATTATCGAAATTCTCAGAAGTCCGGGATGCCAAGTAGTAACAAAAGATTAATTTCTCTCAACTTTTTCTTGAAAACACCAACACTTTGAGATTCTTGGATCTCAAAGTGTTGGTGTATATCACAGTAGTAACGTCCGCAGAAGTGTATTTCGTCGGTTGTGCTTGTCTTGCCCCTTCCGTGCTTGCCTGTCTTGCCCCTTCCGATGGATAGCCTGCAAGCGAGCGAATCGGTCCTTGTGCTGAGCACAGCCAACTTGCTCCTTATGAGTACGAGATTAAGCTGTAGCTTGCAAAGCCATGCAGTTCGTTACCCTACCGCAGGTGTCCTGTACGGGGTCTTCTAAGCCTATGCCTGACGCAGCGTCTATCGTAAGCTGTTCTGACACTACGGCACGACATACGCATGATATTCAGATGTGTTAATTAAGATTTAACTATTTTTGGTAAAGGACGAAGTGTTCATAGTTGCGAATCTTCATCACTTTCGCGCTTCTTTTATGTATCACTTCTTGATGGAATCATTCAATAACATCCTAACCAATAAGTGTCAAGTTAACAGTAGTATTCCCCAGTGCAGCTCAGATGGCAAAGGATACCATCACCTATGTTCCATAAGTGATAAAAGGATGAAGTCTTTGGGGGTTGATCAGTCCCGTTTGAGTCAGAATCGTGGTGGCGTATAATGCATGTGGCCTGAACAACTTACCGAGGCCAGCCGATATACAAGTCAGTACTTCTATCCTCCCAGACAAATCTGGCACCAGTAAACCGACTCTGGAGGGATGGAAGGCTTGTTAACTTAGGCGCATATCGATCGGGATTCGAACCTGTGACCATGCGTGTGTGATAGTTCGTAATTCCCACTACACCTCCGTCCTCTTCGAATAATAACGTTAATAATTACAATAGTTGTAGATCAACTACAAAAAAAATCATGTAGCATCTCAACGCGGTGGGAATGGTCATCGGTACAAATGGCTGCGCAGGAACAATATTTGCCGTAGGGTAGCTTCTTGGTATCCCTAGCAGGGAGCAAGGGAGTAACCGAAGCCAAACAAACGGCACTACTTACGCCTCAGTCCTGCGCGCATCACATATGCTACCTTACGAGCGGGCTATACTCTGCTGATGCTGATAAGGGGCCATCTAACCTCACAAGTGAATCAAATCTCATCGGATCTTCAACCGTGGGAACTCCTTCACACCCCCCACCAAGTCAGCATTCGAACGCTTCATCTAAGTTGCCGGTTGGATGCGTCTTGCCTTTTCTCTTGCACTACAGCTGACCAAAGGCAAATCGGAAACTTTTCGAAAAATGGGCCACAACGACCTAATGAGACCCAAGGCGGACGGCACTGCCGGAGTTGTAATGCTGACCAACTCGATAATCGCCAATCTAGTAGACTCGCATAAATCCCAAGGGTGTCCTGTAGTGTTAGTGCCTCTACACTATGCTCAGACGACCCTTGCTCTTGCGGAGTCCCCTCAAAGCATGGGGCGTTCCGTCTTTCCTTGACCTACAACGCATCTCTACGTCCATAAACGTTAAACTCGTCCAAATAAGAGTAATAAAAGTAAGAAAATTAGTTCAAAAAATCCTCAAAATCCTCAAAAAACCTGTAGTCAGCTATATACAAAACGAATTTCGACGCGGTACCTAACTTCGTTGAGTACGACTCAACGAAGCCCCATTTGCTGTCAGCTCTCCAGGCTTCCATGACCGGCTCCTCTTCTATCACGTGGCCCTGGTTGAAGAATCGGCCTCGTACGCGGAGGCGATTGGCAATAGTTGACGAGAGGCATTAGAGAACAGTACATGGACGGCGAAAACGGAGGAAAGAAGAATGATAGACAGCAAAAGAACAGCGAACGAAGCCGAAATTCTAGTAAAGGGCGATGCTAGAGTTTACATCAAAACGACTTACCACCAACCATTCCCCTCGCTAACTGCCACTGACTTAAGGTGCTTTTCTCGGCAGGGCCAGTGCGCCTCCCCTACCTAGGACGACAAGACACGACAGTTTATGAAAACACTCGATTTCGTACTATTTCAACAGCTCAACTAGAACTGCTACTATTAAAACCGTATGCTACAAAACAAATAGTCGATCAAACTGAGAATTCTTTCCGCAGAAACAACGTTCATTGAACAGACACCATTAAACATTGAGCACATCTATCTATAAGATATGTGAATAGAGATTGTGATACCGGACGGTTATGGCGCTTAGCCTAGCACAGAATGATAAACTTCCACTATAAATCTAATTTCAACTAAACAAATACTCAATCGTTACCTATAACTTTCTAAAATTCGCCTAATCTTCTATTTTAATCACATTATGTTCTTTGTAAGTCAACTATTACGCAGTAAACATCAAGAAAACTAAAAAAGTGATATTGTCTTTTTGATCCTATGTGAAACAAATACAATCAAGTACTAAAACTAGGTGTTAACCCTAAAACAATGTGGCCCTCCTCATTTCAATTGAGCAAGCATGGCCGACGGGTGTTCCACGTAGAACTTCCACCTTAATTATTAATAATGGGACTGACAATTGTTCAAATAATGAGGTCCATCAAACCTATTGCTAAAGCGAGCCATTGTCGCGCCGTCGACAACACGGTGGTCAGCACACCATGATACTTTGAACATGTTCATCGGAACTAACTGAAATAACGATTCTTTGCAATGGCTCTTGAGTGAGTTGATAGGGGAGCAAGAATTTTTTTTCTTACTCACGTTGTCGTTGTGATCGTATCGAGGCAACTTCTCGACTTTTCCCAAAGCTCCAATTGCCACTTGAGGAGGGAAAATGACTGGACTGACATACGTTCCACCAATCTAAATGTTGTGAGTTCTCAAATGATTACTCTTCTAAAGCAAGTTAGTCGAGTTAACTCAAAAAAGCAATAAACAGGATCGAAATCAATTTACCGTTCCTATGTTACTAAGAGTGAATGTTCCACCAGTCAAATCATCACGAGCAATTCGCTCCCGCTTGCCGTCTTCTTGAAGCCGCTGGAGTTCGGCAGCAATTTCTAATATGGACCTACAATAAAACTTTCACATATTGCCGCTCAGCGTCCATACGTTTGTTTTCCAAAATAACTTGTATCAGTCCCGTTCGGTGCAAAAATTCAACAAAATCGAATAACTGGATATAACTATTAGTGTTAGTGATTCGATCTTCATTATTACGTGTTGTTTCGTATGTGCGGTCATTGGTCTATATGTTTGGATACCGAAAAATTCGGTAATATCGGAACACATGCATGAAGAGGTCGGGTCATGTTTGGTATGGGTGGGGTATAGGACAAGGTTAACGCTGCACGTCTGAGTTCCGCGTATGGATGGAGGAGAGGATATGCATCGCAATGGATGATGACTAAGATTCCACTTCTTAAATAAGAATCTAAATCGGTTCACCATGAGTGGCGCGCAACCAACAAGGTGTTGGTGTTCATTATTTCTAATTCTTGTTCTGTAGTGGCTTCAAACCGGGATGAACATAGCTGTCAGCTAACTTTCACGCTGACAAATAAACTTTCACTGAACTGTGCGTATTAACGAAATTTCTTATTCAATAACTGGAAACAAACTAACATAAGATTGCATCAGTACTTTACGAATAGCACAGTTGCTTGTGAACTTCTTTCCGTGGAGTTACTCCTATGAGCAGTTGTTCCTTTTGCCGCCTTTTTACCCCTTGCTATTGACAACGTGTTACTTAGCTAGTAAAACAAATGATAAAGAAGTTGAAATCATACGTCGAGTTTTGTTACAAAAAAAAAACAAATGGGTCTTCCCTCCCTATAACTTCCCTAGTTTACCTTCCACCACAATGCCCGCGATGCTACCTATGCTTTTGGTAGGCTTAATCAAATCAGAGGTTAATGAAAAAAAACCTTCAAGTTAAAGGACTTGAACAACGATTGACAAATTCCTGTGGATATATAGTAGATGAAATCACAACTCAGAAAAAATAACAGATGAGTGTTGATACCTTTGTTCGCAGTTTTTGATGTTAGGCACAACAAGTCCACCAGGAGTATCCATAGCGAGGCAGATATTGTGAGAAGCCTAAACAACAACAGCGATGTTTATGTGCATAAAAATGAAGAAATATTGGAAGCGCACATACTTTGTAAATCACGTTTTCAAGTTTGTCATCAACGGATGCATTTAATGATGGATACTCCAAAAGTGCCAGTGAGACCGCCTGGAAACAAGAAACGGTAAGTTTTGGCTATGTGGTCGAATCAAAAAGCTTGCCTTGATGAAAAATGGCATGTAGCTAAGTTTTACATTCCGTTCCTTTGCGAGTTCTTTCAGCTCGTTACGAACGGCAATTAGTGCATCCGCACGAACCTTCAATTTGTATTTTCCAACATGACCCGGAATTAAACAGCACCAATGAACGAATGCAGAATTCTATGCTTTAAACCAAACCTCATCATCGTATCCGAAATGAGGGATTTTGAGCGCTTCTGTCATTGTCTTGATCATGGCGCGTGTGTACCCACGTATAGGAACAACGCGGTCCTCAGATAGAGGAGAAAACTGAATAGAGGTATGAAATAAATTAGTTGAAATGGTAAGATAATAGGTCGAACTCAATTAAAATTAGCAACGTGTTCGCACCGTTTTGGCTTGAGTTCCAATCGCAGGTGAATACCGAATATTTGTTGAACCAGAAGTATAGTCTGCAAGTTTCAGCGGATAGACATGAAGCAGAAACAAGAATGATGCATGCTCTCACCTTGTTCAACTTTACCAAGAAACTTCAAGACGTCTTCTTTCAACACTCTTCCATCTCTTCCGCTACCTTTGACTTGTTTCAGATCGACCTGAAGAAATCGCTATATATATACATGACAGCTACGGAAACAAACCAATAAATACGACCTGGGTCTTTAATCATTACTCATGCATAGGAAGGAAATGAGGTGAAAACGTAATGACGATCAGCTTGTCTTCATAAACGTTTTAAAAAATCCAACAGCACTCGTTCAAACCTTGTTCTCCATAGCAATTCTTCGGACTGCTGGAGTGGCCAGAACTTTTCCAAGTAGAGCATGTTCTGAACTATCAGAGACCGATGCTGCCTGAGGCGTAGCGACCGAAGGGGCTTCAGCTTTGACTGGAGTGGGTGCCTCTTTCCCATCTATAACGATAAAATTTACAAATTTATAGAAACTAGTTTTGATCGAGTTAGTGCCTACAGTGTGACCGCGGTGAAGGACAGCAATAATCTATACTATTGTACACTGCCGCAAATTTGAAAGTTGATAGCGGAAGGAACAGAAGTTTACCGTGAAGGCTAGAAAGTCCTCAAAACTACTCAACACAAACAACAACTTCAACACCGCACTAGAAGAAATGTTACTTTACAAAAAATTGCTAAACCTAAGAGAGCGAACTAACGAGAAAAGGTTAAAGGTATTAGAAGCTAAATCTGAAAGTTAGTCTAACAAACATTCCAGACCTGAAGATAAAGACGAGTCGTCATGTTATGCATGTTTCTGTCTTAGGATAGCCTATATCGTTAGTAAAGTATGTATTTATCTTTGGCTATCCGTAGGCGAGGCTAAATTTTGCGACCCCATATGGCGAATCGGGTATATTAGAATCCAGAAGCCACAAAAAGCTATAGAGAACAGTTGGAGCCATAAGATTTGCCTCTTTGCAGCTGCATGCATGGGTGTATGTGTGGTGAAGTAGTAGATAATTTGCATTCGAGTGTGGAAAACGCACACTGAGGGCGGTTCTAGCAAACAACATGTGAGTATCTACACATGCGCCGAAGACGATGGTGTAGATCAGCTTTATTCTCCTGAACCTAAACAGGGATCCAAGGCGGCAGCAACCGAGGAGGATGAGGAGGAGAGATGGTTCGCTCAGAGGACAGGCCGTAAAACATTAGGGCCAAACGAAGAACAACCAAAATGTAAAGTTGCGAAAACGCCTGCATCAGAAGACCTACGAATGAAGCCAGGAATATCAGAGGTGAGGTCATGAACGCTGCGATACAAAAAGATATCCCCCAATAAACGCCGTTTTAATACTGAGAAAATATTGCTCGAAATATGCGTTAGCAGAGTCGTCAACGGTGAATCTAACCTTGAAGTAGTTTGGAGAATACCAAACATTTTAAATATTCACCGATGTTGACCTCAAATTCGAGAATAACCAGAATGGCTGGAGTGCTTTATTCCGAGGTTGGAAGGACTAAAAAGTTATGGAATGAGAAAGGGGAAAGAGCGGTCGAGGGTCCCAGTCCGAGCAGGGTGTTTCTGTCCGAAAGTTTCTGAAAAAGAAAAAACAGAATGAGCAGGTTCGTGCCAATCCTTCAAAAGCCCACAGCACTACTTAGGCACACGACAGAGATGAATGGACGTGTTGCTGGTAGCCGCTCAAAAATGACGATTGGTATTAAGACAGGTGACAGGTGAGAAGATATACTTTTGCTTATAGAGCGAAAAGAGATTATACTTCATTTCCTATGGCTGTATTCTCATTTCTCTGATTACCTTTATCTCGATCAGCAGCAACGCCTTTTACCATCGCTATACAATTCATCGGAAAAACTGGTTTTTCGAAAGCGTAATCCGAACAAAACCATGCTTGAGCCGGGGCATGACCGAATTGCACTACGTTTTGATTTTAACAAAAAAAGTGAAGAGCTTCCAAGACAGATGCGGTTTCCGTTCTGATATGAAAATATCACTCGATTGATCACTGGATGTAATCTACTCCCTGAGGGTAATCACTGGATGCAACCTAGTCCATGAGGGTAACAGCCAAGATTGAGTCTCGTTGCTCAGTAAAAATCGCAGTTTGCAAGGAAAATGGCGGTTAGATTACAAGAGAACCCATATATGGCCGGAATTTCTGTTGGGAAATTAACAGTATACCTAATGCGATTGTGGGAAAAAACCCGACTACGGAAAGCTAGAAGGTGAACTGGCTGCATTCGCCATAATTAGTTTAGGAACCAAAATGGGACATTCAAAACAAAAAAAAANAAAAAAAAAGTAAGAAAATAGAATAAAGACTAAATTGAAAAGTAAACACTGTTGAACATGACCTTTACCAGCTTCTGCTTCTTTAACCCCTCCTTCAACTTCGAAATCTATCAACGGCTGCCCTACTCGCACTACTTCATTGACGTTATAATGTCTAAAAAGACGTGATTTCAACAACCACTCACGTTTTGATACCTGAATTCAGCTCAAAATTAGTGTTCTGGAATTGGGATATGAGAGGAAATACAGTTTTTTAACGATGCCATCAAAGCGACTAGTTATGGTTACTGCCGCTTTATCACTTTGGACTTCGCACAAGTTGTCAAACTGTGAAACTTTGTCACCAACTTTGACGTGCCTGAATTTTCATTTTGACCCATGCAAAGTTTGAGCCAAAAATTATGGTCACAGCATTGAAAACTCGCCATTCTTTTATCTGAACTTCTGCAATCCCTTCACCAATATCAAAAAGTTTAAACTGGATAATGGATTTGCTGGAATCAGCGGGTGGTTTAGGAGGGAGCGCTGGAGCAGGAGCTTCTTCGAGATGTTCTTTGACAGAATCTGTAAAACACTTATCTAGCTCCGCATGAACGCAGATTCTAGAAGCTGCTGTTTCCCGCCAGGTAGTAGAAATAAGAAAGCGAGAAGCGTTTCTAAAAAGGCAACTTTGGTCAAGCATTCTGAGTGCCGTGGTTCGCCTATGGGAGCAATACATATGATAAAAAGATCATCAGTAAGGTATAAATATTACAGTTCCCTTCTAGTCAAACCTAGTAGAATTAGGGGACAAGTTGGGAGCGCTCTGAGCAATGGTGAAGTAATCTCAAGGGAAATCAACCGAGCACACTGTTTTCAAGATAAGCCCATCAATCTAATTAAAACCCTCCAACGAACGCACTGCACTTGGAAAGAAATGCAATCACATTAAGCTGGGAACAAGACACTTTCCGACGCCTTCAACACAGTAGTCCTTCATTCTAAGTGAACGGTCATAGAAAAAATCTGAACGAACTTTGAAAGCACTTGATTTTGAAATTCGACATCACCTTTCTTAGGTTCCTGAGAGGATTCTTCAGCAACACTAGTATCGTCCACTTCAATTTCTAATAACGGTTGACCTACTCGGGCAACATCATCAACCTTGTAATGTCTGGAATTGTAGTTTGATTTTCTCTTCGCAAGCTAATATACAATGAATTACTTATGCAAACTTACAGTTTCTTGACAACGCCGTCATATCTGCTTGTTATTGTAACTGCTGCCTTATCACTTTGAACTTCACATAAGTTATCGAATTGTGAAACAGTATCGCCTTCTTTGACGTGCCTGAACCCTAACGATGATGACCATCTTTTAATCTAGATGGATCAACGGATACTAGTCGGACCAGACGACCTACCACTCCTTTATTTGCACCTCCGCTATCCCTTCTCCAATATCAGAAAGCTTAAATTGAACTGTAGGGAATAACATGCCTGAAATAGATCTATCTGAAGCTACGAAATCGTATGAAGCAGAACTGAAAACCTTTTAATAAAGTCAAGAACATTTCATGATACCGTTGGGAACCTACTGCAAAATTATAGAACGGAAGAGTTGCATAAAGCTCAAATGTGTTAAAGATAAGCTACGATCTCTCGCACATACGCTTCCTGCTCGAAGCGATGTGATGGGCTGAACTGCAGAAGTAGCGATTCTGCGATTCTTTTACGCAACTAATATACCGTAATGGATAACTAAAGTAGCTTAGGAGTATCTGGTAGAAGAAAAGTAATCATATTTTCGTTGATAAGAATGCTAATATGAGATCACTGAGTGCTTCCCTCACCTTCCTCTATAAATAATCTCGCATTACTAGTAATTAGAGCTTAATTACCGATTTACATAGTCGTGAATAACCCGATTTGAATCATAAAAAACCAGCAGGCGGAACAAATTACAGGGTCACATCCGTACCCTCATTCATTGCGATTGCGCGACAATTAGAAAAGTATAGAGCTTTTTTGATTAAAAGTAATAAATCCCATATTTTCATCGAAAATGTAACAGCAACTCACTTCGAGATAAATGAATATTGTGAACGCAAGATAAATGTGCAAGTGGACGAGATAATCGAAGAAATCGAGAAACAAGCATCTTCTACAGCAGATATAAACTAACGCTACCTCTGAAAAGAAAGATGTCATCAAACACAATATTGGAATCAGACGAACAGCAAAAATCACCGCATTGACCAAAACTACAAACAAAATGAGACTGCATCTGAGAGAAATGATCGCTTCCATGATAATATCATGAAACATTTCATTATCAGCGTACCGATTTCCTATGCATCACGCGAATATTCACAACACAAAAACCTCGCTGCTACTGAACTAACAGAAATGGTTTTTGGAAGTTTGGGAAAGATTTTGAGGTCAGAAAGGGACCTGAAGTAGAATCAAGTACTCGACACAAGCAAACGAAAGGGGCTAGAACCCTAAGGGAATGGCTGAATTGGAACAAAGCAACGGTTGGGACCTAGGTTTCCGATATTCGGAACGTACTGGAATAGAACCTAGACGGTTACTGAACGAAAAGAGAGTGTGCTGCAGTTGAGGATTCCTTAGTAGCCCTATGGGGGAGGGGGGCGGGTAGGAGGCGTCTTTAAGCCTGAAATTACTTTACCCGCATTGCTTCCCACCCATTTAGCGCCGCACACAGATGAACGCCTAACATTGAAGAATGAATTAGATGCAGAGAATGAGACATCTGGGTTATCAGACAGAGACATCTCAGACGACTCTTTCTGTGATGTCTCCGTCCTAATGGATGTTTTCTTTTCCTTTAGTTCTGTAGGGAGAATTGCGTTAACTACGTTAACTAAGAAGGAGCTCTGACTGCTACTACATTGGACTCTGCCGGAAACAATTAACCAACATCAACAAAACCACAGGCTAAATGGAGGATTGTTTCAGACCAAGCGCAACTTCAATACTATAACTTTCTGCGACATGGGAGGACTACATCGCTCAACTATTATATCTATATTACACTTCGAGGCAGTTATGCTCCTAAGGTGCATCGAAAGCATAAAAGCTCGGCATCCATCAAAAATGATGCCGATCACACGATATATCGATTGAGCCCGCGCCAGCCGCCGCTGTCGCAACTGCGCGCAACTCGTCGCTCGTCGCCAATCGCTTAACAGAAGTATGATTGCACCCAGTCGCAATTATTCTATACCCCTACGGCTGGCTTTTAAACCGACAATACATTTTCAAAAAAAGCATGTGCGCCCTTCTAGGGCGTCTGAAGACCTTACAATCCCTTTCCTCAGCATACAGACATCCAGTAAGATTCTGCAGGGTCAAACGCAAAACTCGCGGGCTGCAAAATCTGCTTTGTCGCAAACAAAACATTTCCTTCCACGGCTCAACCCTATTCGATTACACAAATCATCATAATCGAAAAGGAATAGGGACGGGGATGGTGAAGTAGCTAAGGAGGTTACCGTTGCACAACGCTCACTCGTTCGAGTCAGGACCCGTAGCGGGATTACTGTAAGACTAACATGCCACATGCTGGAGTTTCGTTTTTATGATTTCATCAACTACAGGGGCCGTAAGGTATCTCCTGTTCGTGGCTGGGACGCCCCGATTCTTGCCCTCACTCTCTGCTCTTCCCGAAAGCATCTATCTGCTCTCCCCGAGAGCATGCCTTACCGGGAAGGGGACCCTCCCCTGTTCGGGGGAGCATACCTTACGGCCCCAGGCCCCTTTCGAATTGGCATCAACATCCTTTTCCGTTAGGTATTTTATTACTTGTTATTTCTACGAATTATGCCTATGTTTCGTCGTTATGCGCAGTGACAAAGAAATCTTTTTTATCCTACATGTAGGACACGACATATCTGACTGACACATCCTTTCATTGCCACCGCGGCTCTTCTGTAAAATTTGATGCACACCGTTGAATAAGCTGTCTTTTAGCCCGCTCACATGACAAAATAAACTTCATGAAAACGGTGATAATCAACTAGCCATCCCATGAAACAAGCTAATGAACGAGTTGCAGCTCAGGCTATGCTACATAGGCCTGACCGTAAACAACGATGGGTGGTCTGTGATTTGTCCGCGTTTGATAGTTTTTTACAAGTAGTATGGTAGATGGTAAATAAATAGTATGCGGATACGTGGCAAACTCTAATAAACTGTACCACTCAGTATGCATACGGTTATCCCTAAAGCACTAACGACCAGTATCTTAATGGCTGATAAAACAGAAACAGCACGCGAAAGTAAATGCTTAAAATAAAATCAAAGATCTGCTGAGGCACCGAAAGGATGCAAAAACCACACAAAAAAAGTGAACCCAGAGTAAATAGCCGTCCTGCGTTGTGTACGTAACGGAACGCACAACGCTGGACAGTCGTCGTACGACACGACAGTAGTATTCGGTCGTCTTCGGTTGAAGCGGACATGGATTGGTCAGCTTCTTATCACATTTAGGCTCACTATGATGGTGTGTAAGGAAGAAGTTCCGACGGGACCTGATTCCCAAGGGACCTTTCTATTTGGTGATATGTTTATCGTAGTCCTGCAGCCAAATCAGTTGATGTTGCGGGAGGGCCATGTTGCACTTGTGTGAACACCTTGCTGCTTATTTCGGATAATCCTAACTTTGCTCACAACTCCCGTGACATCCAGTCATTACCAGACTTACAATTAGGATTCAGATAGGTGGACTTGGCGCACTGTTTCAAATGCGCGGTCACATTCGATTCGATTCGATTTACAGATCGATATCCGCCTTTGACAAACAGGCATTCGTCACCCCCGGCGTTGGTTAATTGGTGCCATATTTGTCCGGGAGAATAAAAACACTGACTTGTTCAACTGATCATTGTACAGGAAATGTACGCATGATATACGCCACTTTGATTCTGAATGGAAATCGAATGCGCGGGCGTATCCCTCGGAAGTGATTGATTGATGCCCCAAGGCTTTATATTTTATCCTTCTAGTTATGGAGAGGCTTTACACAGTAGCAGAGGAATACAAATTTGAATAACGACCAACGAAGCGTGGATAGAATAAATTCAATCACAATTCAGAAACGAAGCTAGAAGTTGGCGGTTAAATATGAGGTTTGGATTGTGCAAATATATATGCCACAGTTCAGAATCTAGACGTGAGCAGCTGTATGCATCAAAAAAGTATCCTGTAAATCTTGAAAAGATTGAAGTACGACATGGGATCATCACGAAAAACGACAATTAATTTTGTCGTTGTTGAAGAAAAAGGTAAATGTGGCTCATCGTCTTGCCTGCTAATTCAACAGACAAGCCATCTCGCGCACTACAGTGGCACGACGACTGGACGGTGGCGGTCTACTCGCCAGACGACCGTTACGTTGTGTTCCTTTGACCCTCGTGTATCGGCGAGACCATTTGGGGGTGTCAGGAGCATAGCGAATGGGCCGTAAGAAATGGAGTCGTGTGCTTTTTACGAGTGAGAGCAGATCCAATCTGAGTAGTGATTCTGAAGTCACCCTTATATGGCGAGAGGTAGAAACACGAAACTCTCTCAGAAGCTGTGGAACACGATCGTTCTGGTGATCGAGGTGTATTGGTATGGAGAGGCATCATGCTGCGTAGCCGTACTAACCTCCATGTCTCGCTCTGCGCGACCCTTTAACCTTTGATAACCTTTTCCTGTGATTGCCATCGTAAACCACTGATAGCTATGAAAATATTCGCTACCCACTGACCTTTGCATGTTTGTCCCCCGTATCGTCT
>UZAF01017397.1:9709-38087 GCA_900617895.1 Haemonchus placei
ACTCGCGGTATTATCGCAAATTTTTGAGTTCTTACGGCGAGCACTGTACACATACACATACAAGCACACCAACCGACACCTTAGCGGATTACATAAGTACGTTAAGCGAGGAGGTGCGGTTCTTTTGGCTCGAACGATAGAAGAGTATGGATTATACTCCTCTCAGTATTAAGTTGTAGTTCGTGGGCGAAGTCATGAAGTTTGAGGCTAATTTTCACTTCAAAATCTCTGCATTCCTCGAAAGGTGAGGTTTTTTATCGCGATGTGATGGGTCGTCCTTCTTGATATCATCGGGTAACCAAAAGATAGCTCACAGACTCTCCACGGACAGGCCTTGTTTGCAGTCGGTTAGAAGGTTAAGTAGCATTAAAAGATGTAAAGTTCTCCACTACCTCCCGTTCCCTCCTAGATGGTGTTAACTTTGTGTGTCACGAGGCAAGGTCCCCTAACGAATACGGTAACGTCACCTTTAGGCAGAACATTTTGCTGGTAATATGTTGAAGACTATTTTGTACAACGAATGATAAAACACTTATCCGGTCGGTATATGGCAGATAACATTCTCCATATTCTACATTTTCAGCTCTCCTAAAATGTGTAGGAGACCCGAAGATGCTAATATGAAGAACAGCAACGTTTTGTAAACGTTTGGGACACATTCCATGAGAAAGTAAAATAAGCCAATGCGAGAAGGCTTCGAACTTTCATGTTGCGCCTGTAAGTCCAACGTCCTACCAGCTGCTTCACCAGTGCGCTGCTTACTAACTGCATGGATCGCTTATTTGTTCGACACAGTGGTATAACAGAGGAGGTGAATAGTCCCACAACTCTGTTCCCAAAATCGTTCAACAGTTTGAAGATCTAATTTGAGATCAACATTCAAAAACGCTTATGGTCCTACGCATTACATATTGGATTTTTATGGCGACCAGGTATCTTACCCTTGTTAACGCTTCATTGCTCGTTTATTGTAAACATCTGCATTTTCTCCGCCTTCTTACATGGGGATTTGTTTGTTCGTATGTCGAATATCTTTTCAACTATGAAGCTGTCGCGTACTAAATGGGATACACATAGCAAAGCTGCCGTCAAATTTTTCTGCCGTGTAGGGTTCCCTTTGTTTCATTAGCCATTTGGTTTCTATAGTAAGGCGATGAAGTTCCGTGCACGTGTAAGCTCGGTGGTTAATTTAATGTAGTCCGTATATAATCTTTGAAAAGAGATGGTCACAATCGGTGCACTGATTTGAGTAGGAGGTTGATTTTCTTGTAAATAAAGATGTTGTTTTTAGCAATATTTGTTAGTATGTATAGTGCATTTTGGTAAATCTCAACTCAACTCATTCTCAACTTTGTTCAGCTTACAAGTAATATCAGGATTTCTTGTTGAGGTCATCTTTCGCTTTTCTACCCTTGCGCTTTACTCATGTGTACGTGAGACTTTCAAGGGCTTTATTCATTCAGGTTGTGAGAAATGTTCGCTATGAGCTAGGGTACCTTTGAAAAGTATTGTTTTGCTATTATTCTCAGTAGGCCTTGAATACCTGCTTCGCTGAGAATTGAGCTCTCATACTTGTAAGTTTCTTTCTCATCGAATTTCGCTGAAAGTCATAATAACACTTTCTTCGGATTTGATAAGTATCAGTCACATCTAAATTAGACATGCTTCACCCCTCTAACTTGCTGGAACACTCTCCCAGGTGATGGCTCAGATACCTGAAACACCTGAAAAGAGATTATTCAAATGCGTTGACACCGTAACGCATCTAATGAGTAGCAGCCAGTGGTAAGTGTCAAGCGGCTGATTCTCTTCGTACATCGGATTCTCGGCGAATTTCTCAATAGCTGCGTGCGAGTCACATCGAGGCCCATATCAGTCTTCTGAGTTCCGGTGGGTTAGATTGCAGGAGTTCGCTGGCTATTTCCAGAAGACCACCGATGATTTTCATCCCTGTAGCAAATGTTCAAGTAGTGGAGTAGGGAAATTTTGATGATTAAAGCGAACCATTCTCTCTCTTCTGTCTTTCTCCGCTTCATCTTATTTTCCAAAAACAACGAAGGCTTCAGTCTTGCACATTTCCAGCATTTTCAGGAGTGAATGGCAGGTATGTCTTTCACTAATTTTTTTCTGCAGTGGACAGAAAGCGAAGGTGAACATTTGTCATCCTATGCCTGTTCCTATATATTATTTCCTACTTTCTGTCACTCAAAGCTTTTTCATGTTGGGATTAGTGCTATGTTCACAGTTCCAGTACTCTTTTAAAAACTCTGTACGTATTACAGGATATGGGCACCAAAATTCAGGAATCGAAGGTAAAAGTAATCTAATTCACTTCACCCGCTATTGATTAGTTGCACAAGTATTTTGCTTACTTGCAATATGCATGGTTGCTGAATTGCAAATCTCAATATCATTACTATATATAAAGCGCTAGCGTCTGTCTGTTTGTTTGTACAGAATTCGATATAACCTGAAGAAACACCTGCAGAAGTCGGGTCATGTTTGGAATGGGTTGAGCATAGGGTAAGTGCAACGGAGCAGATGAAAACCTAGCGGAGCTCCGCCTCCAAGGAGCGGGGCATGCGCCGGGATTGGGCGGAGTCATGGGCGAGTTCTTCTAATTCGGCGTCATGACATTCCAGACAACGGAAAAAATGTTCAAAGTGAGGGATAGGTCAACAATTAAAATAAAGGAAACTTGCCGGCGGTAGGCGGGGCGTTCTCGCAGTGGGCGGTGTTTTCCACAGAGATTCATAACTCGATTCAACGAAGGCGTCGAGGCCAGCAAAAAATATAAAAAGAGTGAGCAAGGCCTTATGCATGCTGGGCATGCGTAAGTACAGCGAAGCCCCGCCTACGAGGGGCGGGGCGTGCGTTGAGGTGGAAGCTGCTTTTCAAAAATGAGTGTAAATTCGTTCGGAAAAGTTGCGGGAAAAAAGGGGTTAGAGTTAATGGAACAAATGTAGTCAAACCACAGAAGAGGGCGAGGTTGGCACTAAAGTGGGCGGGGCTTAGATCAAAAATTATAACCCTATTCAGAAACGTTCTGGGATGCGGCAAAAAAGTATCAAGGTGTAAAGGAACAAAGTGGTCAAATCCCAGAAGGGGGCGGGGTTGACTCTAAATTGGGCGGGGCTTAGGTCAAAAATTTATAACTTTATTCAGAAACGTTGTGGGATGCGGGAGAAAATTGGTATGATGTAGTAGAACAAGTGTGGTCGGATCCCAGAACTGGGCGGGATTGGCACAAGTGAGCGGGGATTACATCAAAATTATTAAGTCTTTTCAGATGCGTTTTAGAACGCGGAAAAAAGGTGTCTGGAGGTAATGAAAGTAATATGGTTCGAAGTCTGAAGTGGGTGGTTTTTGCAAAGAGGGGAGGGGGCTGAGATCGAAAAATTCATACATGTTTTCTTCACATTAACCCTGATTACATACATGTACAACTGGGAGATACGTGTACAACTAGGAGATGCCATTAAACTCTGTCAAAAATTGGACTGAAAATTTTCTAAAAGTTAGTATCCATGGTTCCACACACAGTAGTCCACTCTACCCGAGAGCAAATGCGTGTAAATGTAAATGTAAAGACGTGTAAATCCCTACAACTACCCAGAGGGGCTTTCCTTTCGTGTTCATGGCCACACACAGCCCAAACTACACAGGGTTTCTTCGACTACATGGACTGTAGAGGTATTTGATTTGGATACATTGGAGTACTCTACATGGCTACACACAGCCCCTTTTCACATACCAAAAAAATGATGGCCGCTACAGAAGCGTCCTGGAAGAGGCTCAGATGATAAAGGTCTGTGATGAAAATAAGAAGCTCACGTGGCTCGGGGGACGGTCAAGTCGTGTGTCCGAGGTAGCGCGCGACAAATTGCGCGAAGAAATTCGAGGCAATTTGAACGACGCTGGCGCCTATTATTGAGGCACAAACTTGAAGTAGAGTAGTTTAGTATGGTCAACTGATCGTATCAATCTACTCTACTACAGATTTGGACCCCAATGTTAGGCGCTAAAGTCGTTCAAATCGTCACGAACTTTGCCGCGCAGTTTGCCGCGCGCATCCTCGGACGCACGACTTGCCACACACCCATGTGGCTCCGTCCCTCATGGCTAGAGCCCTAGCGCACGCAATAGCGTGCGTAGCCGCCTGGTCTATTAAATAACAGATGATTATTGAATGCCCTCTGCAATCATTGACAGGCGAGAGGCGAAAGTGCATCAAGCAGTTCTTTGTGGTTCCTATAATATCCGTGCAGAGGGCTGTTAAACGATAAACGAAGAAAATTAAATCAACGACAAACAGCAAAGGATAGGAAGGCTAGCTTTGCCTAGGATTGTACCATTAAAATGGTCCAGTTGCGGGTCGATCGTGTTCCTGGGTGACCCACCAAGGAAACGGTCAAGGAGCAGGACTTATCGAGGTCGTCGATGACGTGCATCGTCATCCAAAAGCTTTATTGCCGTTCCTGTTAGATGCAGAGATGCAGTTTCATTTACGATCGCGGTCGACAGATGATGGGCGCAAAATGTAGAAAGTTGCTAACTCTCTTGGGTAGAGACCCGCAACCCTTCATCGTTTTTTCAAGCTGAAAATTTTTACGAAAGCACCACTCCTCAACAAATGGTACGATCGCGTATTGGCTATAAACATCGAACGTGCAATCTCTCACAGGAAAGTTGCCATGAGAACAGCAAAATGTTTTTTAAGGGAGTCTCTGGCGAGGGTACGCTCGTGGTTCCGCCGGTGCTGGCGTGAAAACTGACGCAGAGACAAAAGCCTGTACTCAAAGGGCATGCGATGGACTTAATGATGCACTGATCCTACTCCGCTTTCTGAAACAGCTCGTAGTCCTTTCAGCGAGTCGGTGCTCCAGCCCACAGAGACAAGCTTGCCCGGGAGTGGTTCCGACAGCTAGCTGCCCGGCTTTGGCTTAACACACTGGGCTCCTCCTTATGGACCATTGTTAGAGGGGGGCTTGTCGGTTTTGGAGTCCCGGAGTTCTAAAAAGCAAGATTCAAGAACGGCTGGGAGGAAATGGAGGAGGATACCTGCGTGCAACATGCGTGGAAATTTAGAGCAAACTTATGATCTTTATCCGCTCTCATGGGGCATATTTTGGAATGTATGTTGCAGCGCATAATTTCAGCAAGCATGCATATAGATACCATTGTCATCCTCAGCTGAAAAGTATTAAATACATTCCCTATTAAATACATTCCCAATAATCAGCGCCCATAATTTTGCTATACCCTGCATGTACATACACGCACGTGTTCCCATTTTATAACCAACGACTTGATGTTTCTAATGCCTTCACCCTTCTATTACTGCACAACAGGCAGACGGTGTTTTCAGTTGATTGAAACCCAGTGGTCATTTCTTGGCGGATTCTTTCTCAGCGGTTTACCAAAAACTACTGGGTTGGTACATAATTATTCACGTTTTATCTCGGCGCGTATTTCAATAGTAAAAGTTTCTCCCCTATTTACTCTGCATAACAAACATGTGAGCGTTGGAAATCATATTCAGTTTCGGAACATTATACTTCGTCGCTTTCAAAATAGATGTACGGCAGACAGCCGAAGCCATCCACTGGAAATCCTAGCAAAAGGGTTTTGTAACCGGTAGAATCATTCCAAAAACCGCAGACGTCACAGATATCAACATCAGTGTCTATCTGACTTGCCCGCTTCTATGCTGCTGAACGAACACGACAGAAGAACATAGTCGTCTTACATCACCTCGATGCATATTATCACACTGAACGTCATGTCGTCGAACTCATTGCAGGAAAGGAGTGGGAGCTGTTTCCTCATTTTTGTTATTCTCCAGCAGAGGCGCCCACAGAATACCTTATTAGTGGCCTGCTAGGAACCTGGATTGCCTCTAAAATAGAGAACCCTTCTCTTGTTGTATCGACCGGCTGTCAAGCAAAATGGGAACCAGTCACTGAAGTGGGCGGTAATTGTGCTCCAAAACAGTGTTTGACTTGCATGTGTCTTTCTTCGCACGAAATTTGCTCAAGAAACGGAGGATCACCTGTACCACCAGTCGTTGATCATCGATTTCCTCTAGCGGGCGTCAGTAACTTTTCCATTTGGCCCTTGCGAGCCAGAGTAGTCCATCGAATCGTATTCGCTCTATTACTCGAGAGACACGGGACAAAGCAATCCTTTCGTTCAGAGCTTTTGTGAAGAAGTCTTGCCAACGCGTCGGCAGCCATCCTCCTGTTCGCTTGACGTCCCTAGGGATCCGGTCAGTAACCTACCTGGTCCAACGTCATCATGGTATCGCATAACTTGTTCGGCTAACCTGATCTTCGATTTCTCGGCGTGAGCAGCGGCATCACTGATCTTCGTTCGTAGGCGAAGTTCGGACCTCCGGGTTCCCTTCTTCACTAGGGAACTTCCGAGCATCATCCTCTCCAGAGCGCGTTGAATGACGCTGACTGCATGCTTATCCCATTTCGTAGAGTCCAAATCTCTGAGGAGTATGTTAAAGCAGAAAGGACAAAGAGTCGAATAGGTGAGCGCGGAGCGGGATGTTCGTCTTCTTCAAGACTTTCTCGACGTTCAAGTGCTCCCAACGCGCGCGTCTCCTTATGCTCAGCTCCGGAGCTAGGTCGTAAATCACCAAAGGACGATAATTATGAATCAATCTCGTACATAGATTTCACGACGATCCCCGGTTTCCCGTCGACTCTCCGTTGTAAAGCACGTGAAATGAAATACATCAGCGGTACTTTTGCTATCCGTGGGATTCTCCACATGCCAATTCGCTCACAGCAAGTCATTTCGAAGTAAGTGATTTCGAGAGATTGTTGGTGTGGAATAGAGAGAGCGTCGACGTTGGTCTCACTAAATCGCTTCGATCCGCACCTCTCTATTCTAGCTTTTTTTGAATTTCGATCTGTTGTGAGTGGAAATTCAAAAGATCTTCCAACTGAAAGAGCTACGTGGCCTTGTATTTACTGCTTACCAATCATTTCTTTCTACTACTCTCTGAGGATCAATCTAAGAAGATAATCCATTAGAATCAAGAAAAAAGTTACTTTCTTATCCGGTATCTTACCCTTGTTCTGATGAATTAAGCTTACCCGATAAGAAAGCAATTCCTAGCTGAGAAAGGAATGATGGCAAGCAGTACATACCATTACTCTTTATTCTTTTTCTTTCACTACTCAACATATTTTGTGTTTGAAGTGTTGTTCGATTCTTTACACTTGTCCTCCTACATCTGATTTGGTGAAATCACAAGGACTCATAATGGTCACATGGTCACTTATCTCTGAATGTTTCATTCCCTGCTGAATTCGCACAATCTTTTCCGCAAGATTTTAGTTTGCTTCATTATGATAGTTAAGTAGTCATTGAAATAGCAGTGACAATCCAAATATGACCTGAGCTCGAAGATATTGACTATATTGAAGCTTTGGGAAGCCTTCAGGACCAAGTTATCTATTCCAGCAAGGCTGAAGAGGATTTTTTGGAGTTCCACATCGATAGAAATATATTGGCTACTTGATGCCCTAGTAATAATAAACTGGCGGGTGGACAACCAGACAAATGAAATCGGGACTTTGTGAAGGTAGAACTCTTAAAGGCACCGTTCACATAATTTCGGGTAATCCAGATTATGATGAAAAATGGGAGACAAGATCGAAACTAGTGCGATGAGATGAACAAACTGCGTGCATCGGTGTTTCCAAAGTAAAAAAAGGTTCCAAAAAAAGGTTGTTTCCAAAGTTCCAAAAACTTTTAAAAAGGGGGCTGGACGAGAATGAAACAAGAAAAATGAAGAAGAGTGGGGCGTCCGGACGAGCTAAACAGTGTGTTTCACTGCGCGCGTGTGGGTCCTGGGGCGAAGAACAGACAATGGTAAGCAAAAATTCATTCACTTATATGCATAAATAAACAAAAAAACCTTAGTAACAGCAAAAGTAGCTCACCTTTTTCAGCCTCTAGGAGTAGGAAATTAAATAAGAGATCGCGGCAGCAAAAAGAAAAGCAGAGAAAAAAAGAATGGGAGAAAAACATCGCCTCATCACTCGGCGATTAGCTGATTGTGCGTGGGTCCTAGAACGAATAATAGCAATATGTATTGTCTCGACACTCGTCTAACGAGACACCGATCGAGGGGCGGGCACGCGAACTACGGCAACAACGGAGCTGCCACTATGCTCTGGACGTCGAGATCGGGGGAGTGAGAGGGTCTCTTCTACAATCCATGGGGGCCGTTGAGTATTAATAAGGTAAGAACTCAATAACTTTTTTATCGTGAGCGGTGCCTCTAATCAAAATTGTGCATATTCTGAAATAGATCAGTGATCAGAACATTCGCTACATATTCCCAATGAGTTTCCGGATTGTTGTGTGTGCGTTTGTGTTTCCCAATCACCGAACGATTGTATGGGAGTTAGGCGTTAGTGTTCTTATGATCATGCCTAGTACTTCGCTCGCACGATTACTTTTTACTTCTGAAATTTTCTGCACCATGACGCATCTCCTATACGTTAATCTGCTCATTGCTAAGACATCTTCGATGAAGTGCTTTTATGCTTTCGTTCGATTTCGAAGGGTTTGTCGTGGAGAGATAATCTTAATCGAGACATCCTATGACGTCTGGAGGGATGTCGCATGGCCATGTTGTTTTTCACAGTAGCACTATTGTTTTTGGAGACTGTGACAGTGAGTGAAAGATTCAGTTATGGAGAGAAAAGAAGGAGCATCGTTGTAGAGTATTAAATCATATGGAATTCCGAGTGTATCTTGCTTGATGATTATTTCTTCCTGCTCCAAACCTCTTTGTTGAACTGGAAAGAAACGCCGGGTACTTCTTTCATGAGTATATTAACTGGTTACCACACAATTTACGGTGCGCTTAGCTCACTTATTACAGAAGTTGAGCAACAGCCAACAGCATTTGATATGCCTCCCTCGGACGACCATTTCATCGAATTCATTATCAAAAGTCGGAAAGTCAAACTTGCATATTGAGGTCTCCCTCATCGGTACTTTGGTGCCGCTGCGCCGGGAACTAAAGAGACGCTGGTCGCCACAAGAGTGACTGAGCGAGGGAAGAGAGGATAGGGCGAAGGGATGGGGACGGCGGTGGTGGCAGCAGCGCAGGCGGCGTTTCGTCGTCATCGTGTGTGCCTTTATTTGCGACCATGCTCTTAATAGAACTCTCTTCTGGCATACCCAGCGATGCCCATATCTAATTCATGTCGAATACTTGTTAGCGCGAGGAGGGCGCCCGAAACGCAGCCGGCACCGCCAACGCTGCCGCTCTCGCCGCTGCCATTTCTCAAACGCACTCGTCGACCTCACACGCTGAGACCTCATTTCACATACTGCGGGCGCTAGTCAAGTAGCTAACTTGTGAAAGAAGCGAATTCAAGCTCTCAATTCACTCAGCTGCATTCATGGAAGCTTCAGGCTCGTCAAAGTTCCTAGGATCTGTTTTTGGTTCAGTTTCTTGCATATTAGATATGTAGGAGGTTACCATTTTATAAGGAAAGACGCATTATCTATGTTCTGTTCTTTCTTGTTTTGTTCACGTAGTTGAAGTATACATGATCACCATTACCAACGACATTCCCGTCTTAAATTGTTGTATCATATGATAAACTCACTCGACTTGTTTCCGCTTCGATTCCCCTGTCAGTTGCGGATGTTGAAATTTCGAATACTTACTTCTAGGCAGTTTCAAGCAGCATTTTAAATGTAGTGTTGTGGGAAAATATCCCCCTCCCCCTTTGTAGTAGTTGCCTAGTTTTTAGAAGAAAATCTCACACTTTTCATTTCTACTTTGGTCGTTTTCAATCAGTTCTTGCACACTACTTTGTGAAAAAGCGCAAGAAGGTAAGTTTCATAAAACATATTGTCAAATTTTGCTGCATGACAGTCAGTGAAAAAATGTGCAGTTTCTATGAGGGGGGGGGGGTCTCGTGGATAACGTATGTTATTTATATAGTTACTTATGCAAGTATGCCAAATCGCAAACTACTTACTTTCACAAATGTCAGGATTTTCTGATCACCTAGAATATCGTTGTTGTTGCTAAAGGTTTTGGGCCTCTTCTCCTGATGCTACTTTGGAACATTCTAGTCAGTATAGTATCTGATCGGCATCTAGGCATTTAAAGCCTTTATGGTCGTGTTTCTATACAAATCTTTGGTCATGTGAATTCACGCTGATTCGTTATTTATATTTTTGAACTGACACGTTTCTAAATCCTTCTCTGAACGTCGGAGTATAAAGCTCGTCCCTTGAATGAATCTTACAGTGTCATCATATGTTCCTAGGCCTTTTACATGCAGTCTAGTTGAAATTATCATAGTAAGTGCATGTTATCGAAAAGCTTTTGGTTGAAAAAGGAAGGCCGTTGCTTCCCAATAGTGCTAGTGCTTACTCGATCACTCAGTCAGCCGTGCTTCGTCGAAAACTACTAGAAAATTCATATATCTGCTCAGAGGAATGTTGCACTTTAAATAAAAAAGAGCTGTCTAAAAAAAAGGTTTTTCGATTCGAGGACGTTTCCAGGCTAGTGTTCACTACCGCTCCCCGAATTCCCCTCACGTCCACATTATAGGTTCAGAAAGAGTATAATACCGCTTTTCGCACATCTCAGTTTTCGGCGATTTAGTACTCAAGGTGGCCGTTGGGAAGTAGACTTTTGACTTTTTGTCCATCGAGCACAATACAAAAGTAACCTGCTAAAGGCAATCATATCAAGATCTTCGTCATGTTTTATACAAACGGTTTCTTCTAGGGAAGGGAGCCCGTGCGTTATTAGCCGTGTTGCGTGCCTTGTGCTAGGTATCTTCTTACTTGATTGGCCAAACAACTGGTCGCATGGGCGTTATTAACGTGCTGGTCCTGCTCGTCTCTTCCGTGCTGTTGGGATGGCAGCGAAGCCTAGTGGACCCAGCAGTGATGGGTATGCTATCACTGCCATGGATCAAAAAGAGGAATAAGGAGCTCGAACAAGTCTAGGGAAGGGTAACCTCTCTCTGAGCTTCTCGCAGATCGCTATCACGCAGTGGGCTCCCGCCCTCCTCTCCCAGCTCTGTTCATGCCCCATCTCTTCCGCAAGAGTTCTCACCCTTTGAACTCCATTTCCTCCCTCCTTTGAGTAAGGATAGATAGAGAAAGGCAGGAACAGAGTTCTACTAACAAGTGTTCACCTTATAGATACGAGCCCCTGCCCACTGACTACAGAGTCGGCGCCACTACTGTCCGTCGAGCCACCGCAGAACATTCACGGCATAATCGCCAGTCAGTTTCTCTTTTAACCAGCAGTTTTTTTTATGACTCCAACCTTTTTGTTGCAAGTGAGCATGGATATTAATCATTCTTGACTACTGATTATGCTGAGCTGATAAGAACTGAGGCATTAAAATAGGAGTCTGGCTCCAATGTTTGCTCGAAATCAAGGCGCTGAACCTCATTGCCCAAGAGGAATCTTTTAAAATTCCTTTTTTCTTCTCTATTTGTCGTTGTATCTGGATTCCTATTTACTAGAAACACCACAGACCCCTGAACATAATGAACTTTGATGTATATTAAGCCTGTTTTGTTTGATTTAGCGTAATGTCAGCTTCAAACATAGCTGATGATTTCACATGTGAAGTACTTTACCCTTTTAAGGTTGACATAATGTTTTGAAAGTACCACTGCTGTCAATGTTCGTTATTCTAACTTTTCTACAGTGTCATCGGCGCGTAATATGAACGGACCAACTGGTGCACGACCGTTGGTGGCGCTGCTGGACGGACGAGATTGCACCATCGAGATGCCTTTGCTTAAAGACGTCGCCACAGTAGCTTTTTGTGACGCGCAATCCACGCATGAAATTCACGAAAAAGTAAGTTTTCTCCGTCAGCATACCCAACCAAAATGCATGTTTGGTTTCAAATCAAAACCTGTTTTCCTCTAAAAATTATCTGACCAGTATTGGCGAGCAACTGAAATAGCATTTCGCACGAGACGAAATGGCTTCTGGGTTCTATCGTTTGACATGATTGGATCATGTTGGTGTTCGTGACTATGGGTAGGCCCTTTCACCTCGCAATCCTTGTGCACCCTCACCCCTCGCTCTCATCCTCTACTCACTTCCCATTGATTTTCTTCGAATTGTGCGAATTATCCACGTAAGTCACCCTGATACCCACAACAAGTAAGTAATTGGATAACACACTGACCGCAAGCGTGCGCGCTGTATGACCTAATCGCAGGAGTAGAGCGCGGCCACGAGTGTACGAATTGATGGGCATTAACTCCGTTTACCGTCGTACTCCCCACAGCTGCGCAGCTTGTGTACAATGACACCTAGATTCATAAGGCATCTTCATCGACAATCGACATGATCATTGTTCTTATTTCAGTATCAAACCCTACTGGTGGTTGGGGTTCGTAGCGAAGAGGGCACGAGAGCGGAGAGCACCAATAAATGCACTCGTCAACTGACGCGTTACCAATGACTTAAACGCTGGTGTGTATGTATGTATGTGCGTGCGCGGGTATATATATATATATATATATATATATATATGCAGTCGCGAGCTCAACTATGTCATTTAATATTCTTGGCCGAGGCAATAAACCAGTATCGTAGTAGTAATGCCTTCTTTAATCAATACTTAGGTAGTAGCGAGTCGCGCAATTGTCGTTCACAATTATGCTGTCTCTCTGTCGAAGCAACGACGAAATGAGTGAGGAATCCCTGCGGCTGTTTGCATCTGGCATATAGTATTTCTTGTCGTTGAATTAGCTAAAAGCAACCTAGCCAAATTATTGGAGAGCTGATATTCCGTCAGGTTTCCGATGTCGAATCGTTGTGGTTCAGGTGCTGAATGAGGCTGTCGCTGCTCTTATGTATCACTCTATCAAACTCGAAAAAGAGGATTTGGAAAAGTTCAAAGCATTACGGGTGGTGGTGAAAATTGGCTACGGTTTTGACAACATTGATGTGAAAGCGGCCACAGAATTGGGTAAGTGCATTTTGTTACCTGTACGTCTGAGCGTTATCACGAGGTGAACGGATTTTGAGGACATTCTTTATGCTCACTCATATGTGACTGCCTTTAAAGGGTAAGTACTACAAAAAAAGCAAGTCGCGCTTTCCTACTGACTAGGTTATTAGGCACTAAACGTAACCCGCCAGCCAAGACAAGTATGAGCCATTTCTGACGCCGAGGCTAAGTGGCTTCATCTCTTCACTCAACAGAAATGAGTGCAAATAAGGTTAGAGTTTCAAAGGGGTGTGTGAGAGAAGCATAGTTGATCTCACATTATATTATAATTCTATTTACATTCGCAAACACATGTATTTGCCCCTAAGGCCCCTTCCCTTATCCGCATTACGACCTGTTGACGCAGAATTAGCAAATTCCTTCTACGCAAGTGTCTTAAAAGTCAAATAAAGGAAAGAAGAGGTGACATGGTCACCCTCGAGTGAGTTTCCGAGACACCTGAACCCATTTCTCGCCACTGTGTCGGGAGGGTCATTAGAGAATTTCAGTATCCCTCATCTAATTCAGGGATAATTTCTGTTAAATTGCTTATAGAAAGAAGACTAAGAATGCTAACCTTTTATGCCCAGGGAATTGGTATCTAATGTTCTCACGTGCTCAGGAACTAAACAGATGGGTACTATACTACCATGTTATCAAGCTTGTTGAATGAATAAGGTGTTTTGAGCAGGTTCATCAGAAAGGCATCCAAACCAATCATTCCTCGTCGGAGCTACGGGTTGCCCCATATCTTTATCAAATCCGTTCTACTGAGTAACACTTTGTTGCGCGTATAATCTGTCATTGATGAGTTACTAATTACTACTTTCCTAACTAGTACTGGAATCCCGACGACCCCCACTTTTGGTACTTGAGAAAAACAACCTGTCCTCAAGTATCAAAAGGGAGAAGCTTTTGATTACACACCATCACAAATCAGCATTGCTCGAATAAATCGGTTCTCTGAATGGATTGATTAATGCGTATAGTAGTACTGGTGTGAGATGTCGCTCTAAGCAGCCTTCATGTTCATCAAATGATCTCCACTTAGCGTCAATCGACAGACTGCACGTTATTGTGAGGCCTGAAGGTTTTAACGGCTCTGTATACTACACTAATCTTGTGAGCTTTTAGCTTAAATAGTCTGGTAATGAAACTCAAGCCTTCTCGTGACTGCTTTATTTTCCTAAACCAATTCAATTTCATTGTTTGAAACTTTCACTAGTTGTTCATCAAGCGCTCACATTTGCGGGAACAGGTTCGCTTTTTGAACGCCTAATACCAGGAATCTCGCAGCGCCACTACCCTTTTTGCGATTTTATTACGTTTCGTAAATAACTCGTTTCAAAGTGAGATGAGACGCTGTTACATAAGAGGCATGAGGTGAGGCCCACACCACCATGTCAACATAAGTCTCTAAGAATTGTAAGAATCAGGGTGCATGATATGAGCTCATCGTTTTTCCTTAATTGTTCAGGAATCGCCGTATGCCACACGCCTGGAGATTGCATAGAAGAAATAGCTGATTTCACCATGTCTCTAATACTAAATCTCTACAGACGAACATATTGGTTGGCTAAAGCCGTTAGTGAAGGAAAAAAAGTGAGTAGCCTTACGTTTCCTCATTTTTCATATTGTTCATTGACGCAGTAATCGTGTGTGCAGTGCTGCAGAAAACGACTTCAATTCGGAAACGACTTGAATTTGCTTGAGGGATATTCATTTTGGTAAATCAATTGTAGCTTGGATGAAGTGATTAGATGAGCTTCAATTCAAATCATTGGGCATCTCAGTTCGATCGTCATTCATTGAATTCGATGTGCTCATTGCATTAGCGGAAACTGCTGTCGCAAACTGTGAAGGAGTAACAAATATGTGCGAAATGCGGTCAAACGCGCAGTACATTGTGTTGGCACATTGAATATTGCGACTATGTCTGAGAATCAAAGATGACTTTTCCCAATCTGTTGCATAGTTTTCATTCATTAGTCCTCTCCTAGTTGGAGTAGAGTCAATCTTCTGTGATTTCAGCATCTTGAAGTCCATGGTTTGCAGTTAGAAGGTATGTGCCAGTTGTGAATATAGTATACCCTGCTAGATTAAAAGCTGCCTCAAATAATTAGTTGGGCTAAAGCAGGCTAACGCATTCGTGGCATTCAATAATGTCTTTAAAGAGAGCTGCGAATTTTTGATCTTAGCAGCGGTGTACGCCCCATCCTTTATGCAGACTTTGCAGGCTTTATGTCCTTTCATTTGTGTGCACGCCCAGCTCTTGGTAGGCAGAGCTTTGTCGAGTTTAGGCATGCTTGACACACTTTGAATCTTCCTCACTCGTAGGGAATCTTTTGGCTACAAGCTACGGAAGAAGTCGTAGCCTGCTGCGAGGATCGCCGCGGTTGGGTCTCCTTTGCTTCCATTATCGACCAGTTACTCATCTTTGCACATCTCTTCCGGTATCTAAGCTGTTCTAGAAACAAATTAGGAAGTTTTTAATCTAGCACCATCTTCTCCGGTGCATGCCACGTTCTTCATGATGGAGCTCCGTTAAGCTCACATGTGCTCTTTGACCATACCCTATGGTTCACCCACTTCAAAGTTAACCCGCCCTCTTAAGGTGCTTCTTCAGGTAACACTGAATTCGTGACAGTACGACAGACGACATACAGAGAAGCAGACAGACACAGTTGCTTTATATAAACTGTAAGGATATATACAATGAAAATTGAGTAAGGATGTCTAGAGCTTCTAATAATGGTGCAATAATGGAAGTTAGTATGAGGTCAGACCAATCTTTTCCATTTATCGTTTCAAATTTCCAGGTGGTCGGGGCAGAACACGTCCGGGAGGTCGCCGGTGGAAGTAAACGTATGCGGGGTGATATGCTCGGAATCATTGGTATGGGACGTGTTGGAACAGCCGTCGCTCTGCGGGCTCGTTCATTCGGAATGAACATTGCATTCTATGATCCGTTCGTACCCGACGGATTCGAAAAAGCCCTCGGCGTTGAAAGGTTTGTTTTACTACATCATGTCATATGGTTCTCTGCACTTTTAAAAAGAACTCGCAGTCACGAGATTTTTATTTATAAAGCGACGGCAACAAAGTAAAACAAGTATCTATAGTTTTCATGCTAAATATTCGAGACTTTTCATGTCCTGGGATTCTGAAGATGAATAGGTGGACCAGGAGAAGAGCTTGGAGGCAGAAGTTTTTGAAATATCGGTCACTCTGCAATATCTACCTTCATTGTTCGAAAAAAATTACAGAAAAAAACACGACTTCGCGACTTCATCCTGTTTTCTTTATAACTGGGCTGGTTTTTCCTTTTTTCATATAGCAGTAACATAAATGACTCATTTCCTCTACGAGCTCTACAGTAATGTGGAATGAAAATTTCAAAAAGCTCAAGTTTGAGAACCTTTGTCCATCGCAGTTCCTGAGGGTACGTCATCAGCAACTTCGTTTGCTATAATTATAACCAGAAAGCATTCGCTTCTATTGGAAGTACTCAGTGAAATCTGGAATAGCTGACATGTTTCAAAATTGAACGACAGGTAGACCTTTGCATTCTTCAGTTTGCACTGTTCATTTCGATACCGTTTTTTTTTTGAAATAGATTAATCTGGTCATGCATCATTTTCAAAGACAGTGGCTTTTCAAACTCAAAAATGGCGATAGAGTACTTACTGATTTTGCTTTGATGTGGCCATCAACCAAACAGAATTAGAAGCTCGCGCTTCTCATTGAATGGGCACTTCACCTGTACACTACTGTTGACAACAAAGCAGATCACGATGCAGAACAAAATGTTTGGTATCTACCGAGATTGAGTCATATAATACTTCACATTTTATTCTACGTAATGATGGTTCGCATTGTACTTATTATTGAATACTTGCATCATTTTCAAGCCCATCAATGAGTGTTAGTAGTGAGTGCACTCGAACATGTAGATTGTAAAATAGTTTACGACTGTGGCACCTTCAATAGGTAGGCTATTGTCGAGGTTTGAAGGAACTCCCTTGGTAATTACCACGGGGGCCACTGATATCGGGGGACAATACGTGGGAAGAGTTCAAGGTGCTGAAGCCAGCGTCTGTGGAAGAGGCTGCGCACAAATATATTCACAGAAGTATGTAAGAAAGGAACAATACAATTTTGAACTAAAAATAGTACCATCACTTCGTAAAATCAAATTTGAAAGTGTGACTCGATCTCGGTAGAAACCGAACATCTTGTTCTGCAAAGTGACCTCCTTCATTGGAAACAGTGGTATATAGGTGCCGTAAATATTTATTGAAAAGCGTGAGTTTCTAATTCTGTTGGGTTGAGGACGCTTATCGAAGCGAGTTAAGTGAATACTCTGTCTTAGCCAGCTGACTCAGATGGACAATTGGGTGACTGAGTGAGTGAGAATGCTACTGAAGGTGTTAATCCGAAGCGAAATTTGTGAATTGATTTTATACCACTGAGTAGCTTTTTTGAAATGGATTGAACAATGTAAGTTTTCGGAAGTTCACTCCATGTGCAAGAAATGAGGTCAAGTCTACTGCGCTTTAGGTCTATGTTAAATGTGTCGAAGCCCTATATAAAATCCGAAGCTCGAGAGAGGTAACTTTTTTTTTCAAAAATATTGATTGTCCACAAAGAATTGAGAATGAATACTTGCGAAGAAGTGTGAACTTCTCCCTGAATATGGAAAATTTCACTTGAAAAAGTCAGAAAACGTATGTTCTCTGTGAAAACATGCCGCGTATCGGGATTTGAACGTTTGGATAAATCTCTCTTTTGAGGAGAGGCGTGCAGCTTACGAACTATAAAGAAGTGCTGTTCCAAAGTATCATCAAGAATAGAAATAAACTCATATTCGTCATTTCTCAGTTCAGGAAAGCACCGTTATTGAAATCGATGCGTGGCCAAATTCATCCATTATGAAATAATCGGATTCGAAGTAGTCAGTGCAACCTGAGGAACGACGGTCTACTTTCGTCTAGTTTTAATTCATGTTAGCTCTTCCGGAACTCACTCAGTGTTTTCAGTGGAAGCGAGTGTCTCCAGGTTATAATTATAGCGTGTTGTCGCAGATAACGTACAATCAGGAACTTCGATGAACGGAGGACTTTGAAATTTAATTTCATGAAATTTCATTCCACTACTTTTTAGAGCTCGAGGAGCTCATCTGGACTATGTGACATACTATATGGAAGAAGTGAAAACCACCCAAGTCATGAAGCAAATACAACACGAAAAAGACGCTAATTCGCTTTTTTTTGAATTTTCTGAACAGCTAAAGTGGGTAGTTATCCCTCATCCCAGCATCGTCTGTGGTCGTACATTGACCACTTCAGCGACAGAGTCGGTCCCATTCACCTGCTCAGACTATTGTTGAGATTAACAAACTCGTTCTTCTCTACTAATTTTATTATGGTCAATATTAGACCAAAACTTATATTGCGAAGCTGCTGCTTTAAGTGAATGCAACTTTCAGGAAACGCTAATGCTACTTTCAGTCTCTATGCTTTCGCAGTGCTTTCGAAAAAAGCTGACACTCAAAAATTTGGATGCTCATAACCGCACTAAGGTGTATAAGCTTATTTATCTGAGCTAGTGCTTTTCAAAGTTCTCCTGCACCACAGCAACCATTGTGCGAATGGTAGATTACTCATATCTCTTCAGATAGTGACTAGTATAATGTCTGAGATTACCCTTAACATTCACATGAGGTCGCAGAGCGTTTCTCAATTTGATTGAATTTCGAGCAGATTTATAATTTTGTCACTACAATGACTTTTTATGAGGTAGTTTAGGTGTTATGCTCTTGACGACTTACTGCTGAAGAGCGATGCAATTTCATTACACTGTTCACTGACGGACGAAACCCGGCACATCATCAATGAGCAGACACTGAAACAATGTAGGCCGGGTGTATTCATCATCAATACCAGCCGAGGAGGTCTTGTTGACGAGGTATTATCGTCAACTCTCGAGTGATTTTTCTTTTTCTTCTTGAATCAAAGTTCAGTGCAGTTTTTCGTGACAGAATTGTGTGTGCTCAGTTTCGAAAGGGATGTTGAAACATTTCCAGTCATGGATGATCACTTGATCATGAAAACATCTGACTGAGGTTTCTAGTACTCATTTGTTGTGTTGGAAAGTTTCCGCCGACATTTGGATCATATTTGAGTGAAAAATTCAAGAAGAGGAAATCCATTGATCAAACGATATATCTTCCATTCTGTTCAGTAATGATTCGCCATCTTCCTGTAGGTTTCATTATCCCACTTCCATAGAAGGTTCTAGAGTGGAAATCAAAAAAAACCTTTCAGGTTCTTCTTGCATTCCTCCAGCGGATTGAACGATTTCGTTCAAAGAATTCTGTAGAGACCTAAACAAGTGGTAGTCTGATGATGCTATATCATGGCTATTAGAGGGTATGGTAAGACAAAGGACCTTGACAGAGAACATATAAAAGTTGAGGTTTGAAGTCACAAACGAAAACACTTTTCCCAGCAAAGACTTTGCATGAGTCTTGAGCGCGATCGTCAAAGAACATGCATACTGATCGCAGCAGGAGGCGGTCGTTTGGCGCGATGGGCGGGGTTGCGCCGCCCATTTGAGGCGGCGCGACTCCGCCCATCGCGCCGTTCAACTCGTTCAGATCGCTTAATCTTCCGCTCTCCTCTTCTCTATAGATGATAGAAGCCAATCCATCATCTATAGAGGAGAGGAGAGCAGAAGATTACGCGATCTGAACCCCGCCCATCGCGCCAAACGACATACTCCAGATCGCAGCCCACGACATAGTCAATATTGTTCCCGCAAATTACAGCATGTACACCTAGGACATTTGAAGCTCCCATAACCACCTTCTTGAATGAAGGAGATCGTTTGCGTAGAAATTTAATCACTTGAATCAACTCTGTGCCCCATTTCCAACGTGTTTCTAGAGCGTAGTTGGTGCTGTCGCGTGGATATTTTGAATAATACAGACCAAGGCAAACTTTGAAGGTTGTACAAAGTGCGAGCAGGTGCTGTTAAGTGACTACTTTGTTTGCGCCTTATCCCGCCCACGTCTCAGTGCTGTCAGTCAACTCGAAACCATCATACCATAGCATTGAAGTGCTGAGTAGTAGTATCAAATTGTCTCCTTAGAATCTTCACAAGGCTCGCATATAAGGTTCATCAGGTTGGTGTTTCGACAGAGTCGCCTTCTTTCAAGCCTGAAAGAATTGCAGTAATTTGTGAATATGTTCACTCGGAGCAGAGGTGGTGTACTGGCAAGTGGCGCACTATCTCACACGTGCGGTTACGAGTTCGAATCCCGTGTCGATGTACGTCCGGGCCAAGTGAGTCTTTCGTTCCTCCAAGGTCGGTTAATTGGTGTCAGAATCGTTTGTCAGGACAGGGAGGACAAAAGCACTGTTTTGTACATCAGCTGACCACCGCAATTCACTGTATAGGCCACATACGCATTCAATACGCCACTACGATTCTGGATAGAAGCCAAATGCGTGGGCGCATCCTTCAAACGGGATGGATTAAGGCCCCAAAATTTTATCGTTATGAAAGTATTCATCGGCTCGTCAGCCTAGAAAGCTTGTAGATAGACCTTGTTAAGAGTAAAGGAAAACCTTCCAATTATGCAACAGTTGTACGGAGGTTCATAGAAAGCCGCAGGAGGGAATTACTCCGCAACATGCCAACTCAACAATGTATTTCTGGAGTGTACCATTCATCCACGATCTAATCCATGGGTTATTTCATGCCTTGAATCGTGTTCCATGTCTCAGCATTCAACTCCTACTTCACTCCTTCTCATTCCTGTCTTCTTGTAGCTGCCACTTCTTCATTGTTCCATTTTTTTCCTTTATTTCGCATTCTGTTAATTGCGTTTTTCCGAGCCGCATGTTCCTCCAGTGCTTACCTCAGTTGATTATGTCTTACTTCGCCATAAATTAGTATATTCGATTTTGGTAAGAGATATTTTTCCATCATGAAATGTCTGCTCAAATTTCTTTTTGCTTGACCATCTTTCATTCTTTTCACCATTCAGCTACGAGCCCACGCTTACCCTTCTACTCTTGCTGACCATTTACTCTGTCTTTTGCTCTCTTTCTTATGGCTAGGATTACATGAAGACAGCCAAATACTGGAATATTAACGAGACTTTTCTGTGAAATGTACAAGTGCACTTAACAAATCTAATCAACATAACAACGCTTTCACAATTAATTTCAATGAATATCTAATGCGGTGATACAGTGCCTATTCGCAATGTAATCAAGTATTCGTGTTCACATGTCTACCCAACGAAAAAAAGGTAAATTGTGCTTCCCGACCAATGCGCCTTTTCTGCTTCTCCAAATGAAATGCTGGTGTGTGCCGCACGCACGTCATGGAACACCTTTGTAATTTAATCGATCAGCATATCTGGTTTTTTTCCACCTCAGAGCATGATATGCTCTCAGAGTATAATATTATATATACATATCTATCTCTTAATCTATTGCACGTGATTCCCGTTTAAAGTGCTTACAATGGGAGGAGATTCCATGCCATTACGGGGCTCCATGTGTAAGTGACCTCTACTCATCTATCATCTAGAGTAGGAATGCAGAGCTCACAATGATTAAGAGTCATCCCTATGATGAACTCAGTGCATTTGATAAGGAAGCACTGAGTAAGTAAACAATAGTCGAGCAGCTCAAGGTGGAAATCTTTAATAAATATTAGATTGGCTCGCAATCTTTTGCTTTTGATCAGTTGCTGTAAAAACCTTGTGAGTATTGTTGGAGTTCTATGGCATGTCTGTTGCACTGTCATCGACTCTCGCAATCCGGAGAAGTCAGCTAGAACTCGCGTCCCCAAGTTCATTTCAACCGTGAACTATTCGGAAAATTAGTTAGATTACGTGCGTCACATCTCCACCTCCGTTTGTCCACGATGTTGCTCAGGAAGAGCATAGAAACATTTCTCATGTCTCGCACATCGACGTAGAATGCACAGCAGTGCTTCATCTGAAGTTCCACTCAGGTGGAGATGAGGCATTCAGAGTAAAATACTCAACAGCAAGGGGTTTTCATGAGTACGTAGTCACCATGAACATTTACATTCAGGATATCGCTCGAATTTGATAAGAATCTATGCAGTAGAGATGTAACAGGACGAAAAACAGTCAGCAAAGTGTTTGATGATCCCTGATGCCAGGTAGTGGCAAGTAGAGGTTTATCACTCTACGTCCTCTTCCGAAGGTTTGACCGCCTTGCCAGTTTAATAAGAACTAAATAAGGTCCACCCTGCAACAAAGTTATGTTTCCCAGTCAGTGACGTCACAATATGTACGGTATTGCTAGTAGATCGATAAAAACCGTACCAGTAGAAATCCTATTAACTAACCCGTTCCTCACGCCCGGTAGTTCACACTCCTCACCGCGCATACGTGGTTCTTTGTGGACTGGCTCCCAGAACGATATACAAACAGACCAGGAAAGTTCAACACCCGACATGTAGAGAGAATGGGCTGCGGCACGTATATGTATAGCTGCGACGGTATATAGGACCGTGGTGAACCGGTGGTATACTCGAACGAAGCAGCGGCATCTTTTCTCATGAAGATGATATACATGCTGGCTGTCCATCAATTTTCAACTTCTTTTTGTGACGTTGATAACATCTCACGCAAGTTCGATGGTGTGATTTGGATATAGCAGAAGACAACTAACATGCACCTCTATGAATAGGGGAAGTCTGGGGAAGAGGTGCCAGTCCCAAACTTTCCACCCCTGATATCGCCATGTTCCTTCCAACTTGGACCTTCTACTGGCTGCCAATCATGGCTACCGACGGTGAGAAGTGCGTGCTGCATGCCAACTAGCCGTACGAGTACCTTTCATTCAAAAAAGGTGTTTCTGTGTTAGAAGTGAACATGATCGACTCTCAGTGAATCTTGGCATGATATGTTATCGATATGTTGGTGTGCTGGTCGAGCCTAAGCCAAAATATTGTAACTTTTTATTTGCCTTAGTTCGGGCCCTGTCGCCTTCTTCAGAGCCAGGAAGCCAAAAATATTTGAGATTCATCTTTATCGAACGTCATTTTAGGCTTCAGCTCAGCTCGCTCAAGAACAGATATATCTAGAAAGCGTAAGTTACAACTGGAAACACACATCCGATACAGTAAAAAAGTGTAAAATACGTTTCCAACTGCCTATCTAAATATTTTTGTTGTGTGTGGGCTCACCGGACGGCATGCAGTCACCCTCTCGCTAGTTGGGGTGGTTGACACAGTGGGCAGCAACGCCGAGACGTTGTTGATTTGTTGTTAGTGGAATAAAAGAGGGTGCTACACTGGGCGTCAAGTTTCCTCCATGAGGGCTGTTGGCACCATCCACCAAAGAAATTCAGAGTGACATTTCGAAGACTCTTGGCTGTAATAACTTTTCTTGTCCACCCGATTCCCCTAGTCATGCACCGACGGATTACGGCATCTTCCGCTTTTTAGACCACTTCTTCAAAAAATCGTACCTCAACAGACAGTCTGAAATGACTATCCAATCTTTTCTGACAGAAAAGCTACAGTGTTCTACGGGAGAGCTGTCATGCAACTACGCAAACGCTGCTACTATATCAACGGTAATTCATGCAATGTCGAATGAATATTCTTAAAAAACGTCAGAGTGGACAGTGTATTGTATTTGTAAGTTATGTGCCAACGTATTGTTTGCTGAAGATTAAAGATTGAAGTTTGAATAAAAGATTGTTATTGGTAAACGCACCTTATTCCCAAATGAATTTCTTGAATAAGCTAGCTTGAACCTGATAAATGTTTAACGGATATTACGGAAGTCTTCTTCTCCCTAGCCCTTGTCCCGCGCCTTCGCAAAGTCTCCTGTTCTTATAAGCCATCTCCATTTCTTCCTATATGCAGCATCTTTTGCCTTGAGTTTCTTTTCGACGAGATTTTTCTTAATTACGTCCCGCCACCGTTTTATTGCAGAAGCATGATAAGATTTGGTTAAAACTGTGTAGGTGATTTCTGTTAAGCTGCTTCTTTTCGTCTTGGCTGAGATTGAGTACCATTTCTGCTTCGAAGCCTCTTGCTTCTACTTGAGCACTTCGAAAATTCCTGCCTATTTTGAGTGCATCGAGTTCACCAGCTCTTTTAATATTGTCTTTATAACAACCTCAACAAAGTATATATTCTTCGAAGAAACACATGTTCTCGTACAGTTTCATCTGAAGAGTTGTGAGTCTCTTGACTTTTGTTTGTGTAGAGCCATGTAAAGGTGGAGACCCATTGATATCATTTTAACACCCAATGCTTTTTTTCTACCACAAAAGCAACAGTGCAGCTCAATCTGCGAAAAAGATGCGTGAGGTTACGGAGGCATTTTTTTACGTGAATGCATACTGTGTGAGTGGTCTGCAGAAATTATTAGGATGGAATCACTCTTGAACTTCGGCAACGATAGTGGAGACCATCCTCAGTTGTAAAGACAGATCAAATAGTTGTTAGCAGCGAATCAGCGCGCACCTACTTGTGGAATAGCGGAAAGGTTCGATGCTCAGTTTCGACTACTCACGACCGACTATTTGATGAACTTGGTTTTGTTGGCTGTCTTAATGTTTGGGAAACTCACAAACTGAGCGAGCGCAACTTGTTCAATCACGCTTCTGTGTGCGATTATTTGCTTGAACGTAACAAAAATCAGCCTTTCTTGAAACGCATGGTATCGAGTGATGAAAAGTGGGTTGTGTACGTGGGAAGTGGAACATGTAGCGAGAACGATCATGGAACAATCCCGATGAATCACTCCCTAAAACCCATGAGCTGAAGACTGCGCTGATGGGACTAGATAGGAATTACCTATTGAGAGCTATTACCGCACAGTCAAACGATCCCCTCAGAGAAATATTTCACTCAGCTGGACAATTTGAAGGCAGCTATAGAATATTAGCGCCCTCGACCAGCCATATTCAAAGGAATGGTCTCCATCAGGCTAACGTCATAACGCACGTACCCATGACCACTCGTTTGGGCGAGAGGTTTTACCGCATCCCCCATTTAGTTCAAAAACAGCACCATGGAACTATAACTTGCTTAGGTCTCTGTGTAAATCTTTTCATGAAAAACCATCCGCTTCTGCAAAATGCACCCAGGTCAGGGAACTTCTACGGAAGTGGGACAGTGAATTTTCTAGAAAGATAGCGAGCCGTTACAAAGCACACTGGAGTATACTGTATAATGAACGGATTTGCTTTTTGAGAAATATTTGACTAAAGTATCCTCAGAAAGCGGTTGGCAAAGAACCAACAACTGATAATTTTTCATCGTTCAACACCTTTCTCTCAAAGCCCTCATTTATAGTAAAGTGAGCACTTCTGTTATCAGTCACAGTATATGACTATTAACATTATATATTACACAAGTAGCAGCATTACGAGGTTTAGCTATTAAGGCTGACCTTGCAAGTTTCTTGAAATCTGGTCATGTAAGAGGTGCCGCTTTGGACGTTCACGAGCAAGAACCTTACGAAGGGAGCATCATGAGTCGGTTTTGAATGATTATTTTTAGAGTCCGCGATTGCTTCGTTGCTCTATTCTTCGACTCATTACTGCTTCCAGATCCATTGTCGCAGTGTTCTAATGTGATACACACGCCTCATGCGTCATGGTTTTCTGACAGTTCATGTAAAGAATTGAGGGTCAATGCTGCTAAAGAGGTAAGCGTCGTTGTAGTTCTCTTTACTCCACAGTCAATTTCAGATTTCAAAAGTCGAGAGTTGAAAAAAAGCACAAAGGTTCGTACGCTTTCCAGGTAACACGATGAGAACTTCGTGTAATGGTCAAGAGACATCATAGTTGTCTTTGTTCGCCGCATGCTGACTGTGTAGTCTTGCGCGCAATGTACTGAACTGTATTTGCCATTGGTTGCGCATTTTTCGGCGTCAGTAATCAGTCTTACTTCTTAGGAAATACGACTGTCTTTTCTTCTGGGCTTGCTAGTTTTTGTTCAACCAAGCTCATAAACCACCCTTATATGAAGCTATCGTTAAGAAGTCTGACCAACGCGCTGCGACTGTCCTAGTTTCCTAGTTTGACGCCCCCAGGAATCCACTTAGTAACCGCCCTGTCGAACGAGCATCGCGATATCGCATAACGTGTCTGGCACATTTTCTTCGATTCCTTGCCGTTAACAACTGCATCCCTGACCTTCGTTGGTTCTTGGAAAACTCCCAGCATCATATTTTCGACAGAGTGTTGAATGATGCCGCTGCATTTCATCCTATTTTCGTAGAGTGCAAGTCTCCGAAGCGTACGTCGAAGCAGGAAGGGCACCAGCGTCGTGAAGGTGGGTCGGATGTTCTTTGTCTTCTTCACTTTCTCTTCGATACTTCCAAGTGTTACCCAAGTCGCGCGATTCCTTCCGCTCAGATCCGGAGCAAGGTCGTTTATCATCTTGACTTCTCGATCAAAACACGTAATAAGAGCATTCAGGCATATTCGTTTCGTTCAGCGTAAAGGGAGCATCTGGTACTAATACGTTTCTCATGAACATCTTCCTTGAGTTCAGTCTTGAGCTGAGCTTTCCCCAAGGGCTGTCAAATTTGACCAGCATTCGCTTTTCCTGCTTCTTCGGTGTTGTAAGTTCCATGTCGTCCGCAAAGCGGAGATGATGTAAGTAGCGACCGTTGACCTTCACTCTCAAGTCTTCCCTTTCCAAATGACGCATGATGGTGTCGAGAGCGGCACCGAAAAGTTTGAGCGAGACTGTATCGCCCTGCTGAACCCTGTTCCTCACGTTGACAATGACTTCCTTATAGAATGGCAACATCCTGGTCATGAAGTTGATTCGAGTTGAATTGTCTTGTCGAAGATTGGAGATGAAATAATACCGCTTTTAGGCAAAACCAGGCAGCTACGCACGCTCTTGCGTGCGCTAGGGGGTCTAGCAATGAGGGACGGAGCCACATGAGCTTTTGATTTTCATTATAGAACGTTATCATCTGAGCCTCTTCCCTGACACTTCTGTAGCGGCCATCATCTTTTTTGGGATGTGAAATGGGGCTGTGTCTGGCCTTGAAGAGTATTCCGATGCACCCGAATCAAATAAATTTGCAGTCCATGTAATCGAAGAAACCCTGTGTAGTTTGGACTGTGTGTGGCCATGAACACTAACTTTGAAAGGAAAGCCCCTTTGGCTAGTTGTAGGAATTTACACGCCTCTACGGGGTACAAACCTGTGCGGCCAGGGTTATTGTAGACTTTATTTTATGCCTGGCCGACTTTATTTTACGCCCGGGCGCTCCTTTCCGTGTAAAAATAGCCCGTCGCCTACGCTTCCTGCAAATTTGGATGCTCTGGTACAGTTGAAAAGGAAAGAAATATTTTTGGCTAAACACACATATATATATACACTCCGTGAGCTCCTCGCCCATAATGAATTAAGTCCGGCTCAACTCATCTGTTCAAAAAAGCTGTTGTGCTGCTCACGATACCGTGCGCGTCTCATGGCTTGCGATAAATAAATTTCCGTGAAGATAACTTAGAGCGTGATCGTCTTAGCAACACAGTAACCACCCTCTTCCAAAAAATGGACAGTACCGTTCTTCAACGCAAAATAGTAGCGTCAATTGGCAATCATTAATATTCGTTCATAAATATACTGACTGAGACAATCCAAGAAGCCATGGGAAGGACCTTGAAATCATCAGTTTCTTGTTTATCCCTAACCATTGTGGAATGCCTTCATTTCATTGGAGATGAGAATGAAATTTGTTTACACTCTGACATTTATCCGCACCCGTCGCAGTAGGCATTTGATAGCCTACGCATCGACGATCTCGTTGGCCAGTATATTGTTTGATGAAATTTATGTCGTAATAGGCAGGTCTATATTTCGTATTTTTACGCAAACCCCGCCCCCGGTGGGTGGAGTCATCTACCATTAGTTCTCCCTTCTTGCCGCCTGCATCTCTGCCAAATTAGAATGCCCCAGGTCCAAATTAACTATTTGTGTGGAAGCCCCGCCCCCACTGGGCGGAGTCTACACCTGTCACCTACCATTAGTTTTCCCATCTTGCCGCCTACATCTCTGCCAATTTTTAACGCTTTAGGTCCAAATAGAATATTTTTGAGGAAGCCCCGCCCCCAGTGGGCGGAGCCTACACCTGCCACCTGTCATTAGTTTCTCCATCTTGCCGCCTGCATCTCTGCCAAATTTGAATACTCTAGGCTCAGGAGCAAAGGAGTTACAGATTCCAGTGGGCTACACGGTCCGCGCAAGCCCCGATTTGAATACTCTAGGCTCAGGAGCAAAGGAGTTACAGATTCCAGTGGGCTACACGGTCC
>UZAF01017398.1:0-35692 GCA_900617895.1 Haemonchus placei
ATGGGCGGCGGAGGTGTTGCAGTGCATGGTGTCTCAGTGCAAAGTCTTGGAATCGATTCCCTGTTTGATAAACGCCCAGAAGAAGGATGTGATTAATTTCGCCCAAACTCCTCTGAGAGAATAAATTCGCTGACTTCCGCATCTGGGCACCTCAAGTCATTGCATTGATCATATCATCATATTGAATAATAAATCGTTAGGACGATAGTCAATCCCGCCTGAGGGATGCTCCACGTGTGATAGTGTATCACCTGCCACTACACCACCTCCGCCTTCATATACAAACTCCAGCATTACCACGATTCCGAGTGGAAATCCATAGCGCGAGCGCATCCCAAAAAGGACCGGTCAACGAAGAAGGGCTTGAATTTTCATACCGACAAGCCAGTTCGATCGACTTACGCCTAAATCGCCTCTACTCATTCCTGTGAGCCGAAAAGGCATTCATCGTTACGGTATCCTCACTTGAACACTTCACTGACGTAGATCGATACCAATGTAGTAAAGTCATACCACATGGGCTCTCTGAAAAACAGTACTCTCTGTTGCTGAAGAGAGAAGGGTACAAAGTTCGTGACTGAGAGGCTGACATACTCACACCATCCGCATACCTACAGACATACTTAGTTAATGATATTTGCAAGTAATGACAACAATTGAATCTTTCCAAAATTATCATTGAGCTTTTCATCGAAATTTAGGGCCCACGTCAAAACGTTAAAACCACAAACGACAAGAGAACTGAACTCCTGTCAAGAGATAAGAAAATTTGTTTTATTGCGTCTGATAACACTGAAGGAATCAGGTCGATGATGAGGTGTCACCACCTCGTTTGTGATTCAATCAAAAATAGACAGCCGTGCTATGATTGGAAGATGGAGTGGTGTTGATCGATCCCCTTTTGGTATGCGCACCACCACTGGAAGTCTAATCTGAATCATAGTGGCGGTTCGATGCATATTTGGCCTACACACTTGTGGTGGCTAACAGTGCTCAGCTCAGTGCTTTTGTTCCCAACTGCCGAAAAAACTGTTAGCGTTCATACGCTAGGGGACCCATGCGAAATGGAAAAACAGTCTCCTACTAGCACCAGTACCGGTATGGTAGAAATCTAGAGGTGTAGAGACCCAACGAATGGCCAGGAGAGTCCCGGTTTGATGCCTATCCTTGCCATCAAATACTGATATATCTTTTTGGTACTTTCTTCATCGGGCTAGTCTGAAAGGCCGAAACTGTTGCCCTGGGCATACCTGGTTCAAGTCGCTGATAGGTCGAATGAGCATTGAACAGCCTACGTATTTCGATGTCGAATTAATGGGCGCAGTTAGGGAGCAGAGAAATTACCTCCCGTTTCTTTAGGGTGAGTTAAAAACTTGATGAGTTTCGATTAGTTGTTATTGCTACAGTATCAAAGGCACACAGTTTTACATGGGGATGTGAATTGTGTAATTCAGAAATTAAACTGCAGGTCCTAATTGACATTCGGCTTGAGAGAAATGATGTGCTCTCCTTCTGGCGGTGAAGATGGGTACTGTTCGCTGTTGCCAACAACTTCGATACCATCTACTTACTCCATACCATTTCCTTCAGTGATGTTCATGGATAGAACACAATATGGCAGGCTGTAATTAGTAAAGTAGGCCTCTAGCGGCCCCTTCTTCCAGTTTTGAAGACGACATTAGTGAACCTCTGTTGCTGTGACGAGAAAATTTTTCTCCGATAAAACGAGTGATCCATTGGGCCAGAAGCAGAACATGCTTTTGACGAATTCTCAGAAATTGAGTAGAACTGAAAATGCCCCTGATTTAGAGGTCATTTTCAGTTCTACTGAAACTGAAGAATGTAATTTCTTCTCAGGTTTTCTAAAATTCGCGGTGAACTGCCTCTATCAGAAAAACTTTCCATCATCGACCTGGCACTCAACAGCGATTGCCCTCATTGAGAATTCATTTAATAAATCATTGGAATACAATGGATCCTGCTCACAACTCTGTACACCATAAATTAGAAGATTGCTCATAGTCAGAGCTATTCACTGGTCTACTTCAGGCTCATTCAATCTGGTATCCTAGTAGTTATGACGGGGACTGGAGACCACATCCTACTTCGAGAGAGTCGCAGTATCGCAGGTATCGACTCGTTCCCCCATGACTCACGTCACGATATCACCTGAAACAATTTTCTGCCAATGAGCAACGATAACAGTTCACCAGTAATGCATGGGAGGATATGATGGTGGATTGCGCCAAGTTTAGCAAGTCCTCCCCTGGAGAGATTTGGGTGGATATTCTTGTTGATACAGTTCCAGCCAAGGGCACCCGGCGGCCATAGTTCAGAAATCAAAAGACGTGTTCTCGATGGTCTGTTCGATCTGAAATGACGACCCACCTTCTCCTACACACCAAATTCACGAAGGGCTTGGGTATCTGCGGAAAAGGGTTGATTTCGGGAAGCTAGTTCCTACTTTGAAAACATATCGGCCGAAAAAATGCTTAGAGAGGATTCCTGCACGCTTTCAAGCTAATCTCGATCAACGTCATAATTTTGGCTGTCTTCTCTTTTCTTTTTAGCCACGTAATGCCTCATCATGTTTGCTTTTTTTTCTACATTCCAGTTGTTATAGTTATTTCTGTTATGACACTTGCGAGAGTTGTGTTACTGGATGCTTCACTTGTTGTAGATTGTAGCTCACGTGGACTTTGTCTGCGTCAATAAATGAAATGAAATGAAATATTCACTTGGTCATTCTTATGGCTCCAAATAAGCGGAATGCATTAGAGGGATAGGTTAATGACCCTTGTCTCCGATTGAGTTTGAGCGTATATTACCCGGAGGAAGACGCCCACAAATCACCATTTTTTTCTTGCCATCTTCTTTTCAATAGAAACATTAGCGTGCTGTTCCGTGAACGACCTCGCTTCACGGTATCCTACCTTTACTCTTTCTTTCATCGGATTTACCAGCGAATAAGTTTTTTTATTACATACTGCTAGGTTATATATTCTAAGCTTATCTCAGCCTCGGCCCATTTCACCCAAACGATATTCAGTGGGTTTTTCTTTTGTAATAATCGAGGTCAGGACAAAAAATGCATCAAAGAATACCATAAGCCCTTTATGAGGCCACTATCTGCAAGGTATTAATGTCAGCCTGCTTTCTGTATAATAATTTGTCATTCACCTGCGGCTTGTCACATCGGCATGCATCAAAGAAATTCCTTACACGGGTGATTCTAGTTCGGGGAATCCCTTGACACATCACCACTCACGTTATTTCTGTCGGTGCCTCGGGTGAGAGTCGCTTGCCTTCTAGCTTGCGATGGGATATAACTAATGAAATCTTTGGTTTTTCGGTTTCTGAGCTCTTCATACAATTTCAGTTTGCCCTCTGATATCGGCCTCTTCCGAAACCGTCTCTCCCATACATACCTGAAACTATGCCCACAACCTGAGTTTTTTCTTGCTCTCAGATTAACTCAGGCCCTATATTTGAGAAAGAAATAGTTGTTTTTCGGGAAATCTCTTGAATTTTTCGGCGATAAGGTGGCGTCCCAGGTTTCGTATCCCGAGAACTACACGAAGGCTATGAATAAAGAGTGTGAGCAGCCTATCAGCATGACCTCTACTTTGCTCATTAGGTTGTTTGGTCTCAGAAGAGATTAATTCCCATTGTCTGAATGGCCCACTGGACCTATTCACAGCACGCCTTCCTTCGACCATTTGGTCGACTCGTTCTGTCCACTCCAACCCTGCAACTTTTTGTGTTCAATACTTGATGCCTCTTGAATGCTCTCACCTTTCGCTTTCACAAAATTCGTAGAGATCGTGGTGTATTTCGGAAGCAAAACATACCCAGGCATGCAATGGGATGACCCGTACACGTCCACATCTCTCAGATCGGCCATCGTATCGCCCTGATATCTCATTGCGTGTTTGTCTTGCCTATGTTGCTACCAATTGAATTTCAGGATGCAGAAGGTTACTCTTTGCTCAACAACAGGAGTACGCCTTTTCATCTTTGGTTGGGTGTTGACCACAATCACCAACTTCCCTTCTGCTTTCACTCATACTTCTATCAATGCAGCTGTCCTCAAAATGGATAAGTATCTGAACGAGTCCTATACCGATCGTTATCGTCCTCTGGATCATCACGAGGTAATCTATTTCATATGGAACCCTCTCTACTGTATTTCCTGTAATGAATTTTAGGTTTCATTGATTAAATCTGGGATCAATAGTGTATGGTACGCTGGCCAAGTGGCTGGGGCACTAATGAGCCCTTATGTGTGCGATAATTGGGGTAGAAAACGTGAGTTTCCTCAATTTCGTCTTCAAAATGTTACTTCTTTCAATCCAATAAAGCTAAATTGGGTCGTTTTATGAATCAGTGCTGGGCCAAGGGTAATCTCCTGCAAAATGTTGAGCTGGTCTGCTTCCATTGCCAATTCTCTGTTAATTCTCCCAGAGAATGCGACTTGCCCTCATGAGGGGAAACTACCTCAGTTCAGCTTCCACTTGCGGAGCTTAAAGACACAGTTCACGATACAAATGGTGTCTGAGATTCCACTATGGCATAAATTCGAGGCTCCCTCTTATACCATACCTGCCGTTATAAGCTCGAAAAGCTTCCTGGGTAGAGCACATTAAAGAGCCAGAGATTGTATCTTGTGAACGCCACACCCGTAGTGGACGAGTTTCAACGGCTTTGTAGAGGCTGGACTATCTCAAGGGACCCCCACTTAGGATGTTCTATGTACTTGTCATAATCCGCAGCGATAGTGAGAAGCAGTTTCGGACAATTTCCGCTTGAAGTAGTATATCACTTTGCGCAAATGGAGTATGTTACATCTCGTCCAAATACGCTTGCACGCCATTCCCGTCACGGTGATCTCGTACAACCTCAGTTCCACTGCTTTTAAAAAGCCACGAAGTAAGCAGATTTTGTTCGCCGCCGAAGTACTCCTATACATCAACACTTCCGCTTTTCAACATAAAAACGGCATTTCAAAATTATCGTGAACTATGCCTTTAAGTTCTCGAGAAAACTCATCCATTAAGCTTTTGACATTCTTTTTCAACGAATACTAAGCCATGGTTCCGGTTTATGAGACCTACATTTGCTGAGCTACGGTTTAAGAACCCTGAATTCGAGATTTTATCGATGAGATAGCTTTTCCAAGAACCTGCTAATGTTGGTGCCTCTCTGCTACCTTTTGGCTTGGAATCAAGAAGATTTCCTAACCTCTGCTGCTGGAACTTTCGAGATTTCCTATCGTTTTTCTGAATTACAATTGCGTAGTAATTTCCCCTTCCATCCAATCAGTAGCTACTCTATTAGCGATTTCCTCTTCAGTTGACTCTTTCTCCTAGATCTCGAAATCCAGAAATCAGCTTCTCTGATACTTTACTGGAGAAACCAAGCTGTTAGCTGCTGTAAGGAGATTTGAATTCCAGAATAACATGGGTTTTTAAAAAATGCAATCTTTGTCATAACTGTATAATATTTAACTTGAAAAAAAATCAGCGTGGTCGCCGGCTAACATCCAGTTTTAGCAGCCTACTTAATCTCAGTCGTGGTGATGACGGCAGCGTGTGGAATGCAGATGATTGCCTCCCTTACTCCCTTTCCCGAGGTAGATCGATCATTCGATCTTCCTCTCTATTCGAGTTATCGCGGTGAAGTCACTCAAAAGCTCACCGCTTCGGTATTCATCACTAGCCATTATGCTTCAGATTCTGATTGCTGGGCGTATCATCACTGCAATCTTCTCACCACTTAGTGATGCTGCCCTTATCCTATACCTTCAGGTAGGTCTCTCACTGAAAATCTCGAGGTTTTTATCTTGATAATTGAGTTTGGGATGCTGTACTGTATTTTCTTTAGCTGCTCTGTTCTAGGAAATATCACCGTCTAGTCTCAGAGGAACGATGTCATCGCTTTTTTCCACCGGATACGCTGTTATGTGCCTGTTTGGGGTGTTATTAGGTCATGAAGACGTACTCGGTAAAACATTAAATTATCAGCTTGAACTTATGCTAACAATATGGAGAAACTGAAAGGAAGGATGACCTATTCATTCGGCATGCTGAAAAGGATTGTTCAATTATTGCAAATATTGACTGGGAATGAAAAACCCTTAATAATCGCTTGTTGAAGCAAAAATCTCAACATTGTATGTGGAGTCTCCGGACCTTTAACCGAAATAATTTCTGACTGGGCAGAGGGGGTGTAGTGACAAGTGGCGCACTATCACACACGCATGGTCGCGGATACATATTCTAGATCGATTTTCTCCTAGGCCAACCAGGTCTTCCAATCCTTCGAATTCGATTTATGGTACCAGATCCCTCAGCCAACAGACCAATACCACGTCCCTCGGACGAGATTGATCAATGCTCGAAGACTTTGAAGACTCAGGCTAAATCCTGACTAATCCCAGCTCGGGAGTTTATCTTACAACCTGAGTGATTATAATAGACTTTGATCTCAACAAAGTAGTATGACCGGGAGAAGACTTGAACCATTCAGGTTATTCATTGTCTGTTCTCCTGTTCGTGCCCGTTATACCTGGCGTGCTCTCTACTCTAGCCCTTATTCTCATGCCGGACACTCCGAAATTCTTGATGATTAAGAGGTTGACGTTGTCATTCAGACATTACTCGGTAACATCAACTGTTCTCATAATACAAAAATTTCAGGCAAGACGGGACGGCTGCAATGAACTCTCTCAAGTTCTATCAGGGTAATCGTGAAGGCCTTCAAGATGAGCTGGCGAAAGTCCAGCTCGAGAGCAAAGATATAGAAGTGAAAGAAAATGAGGGAGGGGTCAAGGTAATGACGACCAAGTCCGTAGTTCATCTTTATATGCGACTCACTTCTCAGTACATCACTTCAGGCTATTCTCACGACAAGACATCTGCGAGGGGCCTTCGCTGTCTCTGTTGCCGTCCTTATTCTCACCTTACCATTCTATCCCATTCTGCAGAATAGTACATACTTCTTCATACATCTTGATGTCCCAAAGTGGGTTTGACATCATGTCGTTGTCTTCCCCATGATCATGTCGAGTTCTTTTCAGTGATGTTGCACAGTTGTCGTCTTCCCTGCTTATGGTGCTTCTCACCTGCTCCTGCATCACATCTACATGTATAGTGGACAAATTGCCGCGAAGGTTCGTTCTCGATCATATCTGGGAAAACACTTTCTTCAGACGAAATTGTTAGCATCCTTCTAGAATGAGGTATCAAATGGCCGCCAGATCTAATCGACAATTTCTCACCTTGCTTCCTTTTGTGGACAGGCATAGGAAGTGCTAAATGGCACGTTAGCACAGCTCTAGGCTAGAGGTTAAATCCCAGACCAATACTGCTTGAATCAATTATGCTTCCCTTCTCTCTGGGTTCAGTTACTTTGTACCATTTGCCTGAGGGAGTTAGAGCCCTAGCTTGCACATTGACTAGTCCCGGCAATCCCAGTATTGGCTCTTCCCGAGCGTAGGCGCATCTTGAAACAGTGTCTGTCAAAGCCGAAAAAATTTGTCCTTTTATCCTTTAATTGTTCAACCGTACTGTAGATGTTGAATAGAAATTCGCTTTGTTCAATAATACACTGCTGATTGAATGGATGAGGACTAAACGGTACGGTTTTGATCGGTCTGAAGATCGCATGGGTCGAATGGCAAGTGGTACGCAGGAGGCTTTACACTTGCACTGTAAACATTTAGGTCATTTGGAGAAGTGCGGGTTACTGGTTGTGAGCCAATGCGTGGGAACAATATTTTTGTCTTTCTGGACCAAAGTAGAACTAGTTCGTTGTGTGACGGATAAAAAGGATAAAGTCTTTGAGCGTTGATCAATCCTGTCCCGGGAATGCTCCCCACATGACTTCCTTGCTGAATCGTAGTGTACTATTGAATGCGCATATGACCTCTACAATGACTGGCCAGCCGATGTAAAAGTCACTGCTTTATTCTCCCAGACGAGTCTGGTACCAATTAACCGACCACGGAGGGATGTAAGGCTTGGTTGACCAGGCAGAAATCTAGCCGGGACTCGAACCCGTGACCGTGCGGGCACAATAGTGCCAATTGCCACTACACTACCTCCACCTGTGACAGGTTTGAAGGTTCAAAACTTACTTTTTTTCCTTTAGAAAAGAAACTAAGCGGTAAAGCAAACTAGCAAACTAGAATTTTACCGAAACACTAACTGCAGGTCGAACGGCGTTAACAAATTTTTTGCGCCATTCCGCCTTCTTTAACAATTTACTCTATCATTAATTCACTCTATTACTCTATTTCAAGGAGATTGTTGCTGACGGCCGGATCATCATGTATGATATCTCTAACCATTTTCGTGACTGCAGCCGAATTTGGCTTCAAGTATATTGCCATGGCGGCTGTATTCGCATTCATTTCCTCATATGGGTACGTCAACAAAAGTGTTTTGAATAATAATTAAAGTTGCTGGAGTACCTCAATTCATTGATTATCTCAACAAAATAGAGTATGATCGCCTGTGATCAACTTTCAGTGGATATAAGAAGAAAACTTTTCCTTTTATTCGATAACACAAACTCAAGTTTAGCCTAGGATCATAGATGCGTTCGATGTATATAATAGAAGCTTCCCTAAAATAATGAAATGTCTGCTATTAATTTTTCCCGGTCTGATGGGAATTAAAAAGTAAATTCGTTCAGAATCGGTGTTGGGCCAGTTGCATGGTTCATCTCACCTGAAATGGTACCAATACAATACCGATCGGCTATGTTCTGCCTGTGCTACGCCGTACACAGCGTGCTTGTCGTGCTCACCAATTTCGCTACCGTACCCTTAATTGGGGTAAGTCTGACTTTATTATGATTCAAAAGACTCGCAACCAAAGATGAAACCCAGAATAGGTAAGGATTTGACTGAAAGATAGTACGAAAACAAAAATTGATAACTGGATAACTGCTTTGATGAACCCACGAAGTGTCCGGATGTTTTAAAAGAGAGATTAGTGTTCAGTTTTAGCATCCGTGATAGAAGCGAAATTGCCGGAAAGTTTGGTTATACCAGACATCTAGCCCATATCTCTTTTCAAATTCATTTTTTGTAACAGTGCTTGACTGCTTGTAGTTGGGGGAGCGCGATTCGATTAGAGCTCTTCGCGCACGCAGCATCGTTTCAGTACCTTTCTATTGAGATGGACCAAATAAATTTGCAGTAGTGAACGGCNTAGTGAACGGCTTCACCATGAATAGAGCAAATCTCTTTACTATGACAAAAAAGCCTCTTCGAGTTTGAGAATTCACCTCATGTCAACAATTTACTTGTCAAACGTCCAAAATAAGAATAACATCAAATTCCTTGATCCTAGAAGATGCAATCCTTCTGTAAACGTGCATAGTTGGTCATTTCTTTACTTATCCCACTTATAAGACCTTATTTCTTCCGTTATGATGGTAGCCATGATGTTTTAGCGCTTTTTGTCCGATGACCTCATTATATTGACGCGAGAATCGCACCACACCCCTTGTAGTTCAATAGGTAGCTGAAAAAATGGGAGGTTCAGAGAAGCGTTCTGCCATTACACTTGCTCATAATGACCTCAGGCTGAGGCTGTTGTTTTCTAAGAACAATCAGAAGAAACCTCTTCCTCTTAGTGTCAGGAAGTCCCTATCTTTAGGACCCGTCATGGAGATAGGAACAGTGCCTCTGAACGGGGTCACTCTCACCTTTCGAAATATTTTCTTTTTTTTTTGAAATTTTTTCCCATCGAATCGAGACAGCTTCTAATAGTAAAAGAACATTCTCGGGTAAAAGCATGAAGCGAACCATGTGTTTGCTGATTCTGAAGAGGACATGAGAATTTTTTATGGAAATCCAAAGCTCACAATGGAAATCATCACGCAAGGGAGAATTGTCTGCTATGAAACAAAATTCGCGTTGCTAGTCTTTTAAAACGCGATCCTGTTCGTGAATCAGAAGGCAGTTCGTTCCTTGCAGGTAGAGGAAGTCTGACAAAAGCAAACTAGTACGGTAGTTCGCAATTTCAGCATGTACGACGTGCCCAACCAAACCGTCCCATATAAGACGCATAGAAAAGGGACACGAAGGTGGTGAATAAGATGACTGCTGAGCTAAACTACATATTCTTCAATGGCTGGAAAGAAGTAGCACTGGTTCAGAAACAGCTTGTGTTATGCGTTGTTATGACGCAGTCGTAGCTATGAGCTGAACCTGACCTTCTGCCAACCAGGCACAGTAAAGTAGGTAGGCGAGAGGAGGTTTCCATCGTGTGTATCGTCGCCACATCACAGCTGGTTTCCGATAGAGCGATCATCTGTCGATATCAATCGGATATCGACCTCTCGTTGCCGCCATACATCCATTCGTCATACCAACCCGACCTGATACCAGCCAATAAAGACGGACAGGGAACGACTCCTTGACTCGCGTTCATGTCTGCTTGAGCTCAACCCTGCATATAACTGCGTGGTTGCCTTGAATACCAGTATCGGAACGTTGAGGTCAACTGAACAGCATAAAAAGTCTAGTCTGAAGGATGCGCCCACGCATTCACTTCCATCCAGGATCTTTGTGGCGTATTCAATGCCTATGTGGCCTATACAATGACTTGTGGTTGCCAGCCGATGTACAAGTCAGTGCTTACAGTTTCCCTGGCGAGTCTGGTATCAACTAACCAACCCTGGAGGAATGGAAGGTGCAGTTGGTCTAGGCGGTTACCGGTCCGGGATTTGAACCCGTGACCATGCGTGCGGGATTGTACGCCAATTGCCACTACACCACCTCCGTACATTCAGACTCCGGATAGTATGACTTCAATGAATGATCGTCTAGTTTTTTCTATGCCGTATCAATTGTTTCAGGTAATCGGTGCAGTCTGCTTCGTGCCCATCTTCATCATTCCGTGTTCTATGGCTCTCACCTACATCTACATATTCCTACCGGAGACAAAAGGCCGTGAAATCATTGATATTGTAAATGAATTGAAAGGTTTTACAAAGAATACTGACGTCGTAACTGCGTAACAACAGCGTACTCGATCTGACCCGCTCGCAGTTCGATGTCCTAGTACAGCCACCTCGCCGCTAGAGGTATCCATCTGGCTACATGGTCATGACAGTTTGAGTCTCTTACAGAGTAAAAATCGTAGCGGCCATATTGCGCCAACACCTCTTTTATCGAACTTCTGAGATGTTTGAAAGATTCGAATTGATTTCCTTCACTTCAAAGAGCCTAAGCTGTCACGACCATGATGACTCTGAATGGAGTACTTTACACACTTTCCTCGAATGGTCTCATCATTTTTCTATGCTTCAATTTTCTGTGATCTGAATAAAATCTTTATCTAGTTATTCTACACAAAAGTAAACAAAAACATGCAGCAGCATCGCAGGCCAAGGTGAACTTGTAAAACAGTTGCTACGAATCTCAGAAAGGTAAACAAACATTAATGTATTGAAATAACAAGAACTGAACGATTACTCGAACAAAATAAGATAGAACGCAATCCCATCATAGAGAGCGAAAGGTAGAAATGCGCTGACTTTACAACAAATCTGCTCTTGAAAGAGCGTTGCACCGCGCAAAACAGTGCTGAGCGATACAAGTATAAACAAATCACAGAGCAATGATGTACTGTAATTGGAAAACTATTACAATATACTCAGCATGTACAAAGCATCAGGGAGCCGCATCTGATATAGCAAAAAGAACCCGTTGAAGAACCGGCGAAGGCAGAACCCAATCATGACATATAAATATAGTTTTGATCACACGATTGATGCTCGCGTGGCATCGATAGATGCAACTCTTGGATCGATCAGAAGTCAGAGTATAACGCGATAAGTGAAAACCAGCAGTGCCACATAGGCCATCAAAATCACTGGCGGCGTCCGACAAGCATTTGACTGATACTCGTAAGATCTCGCTGGAATGAGAAAGATGGGTCTATATGAATAAAAGATAAAGTCACAAAGGATAGAGGTGTCAATCAACCCGTCTGTAGGATTCCATTCGAAATCGTAGTGGCGTTATAAATCCAACGTGACAGTCAGTGTTTTTATCCTCCCAGACGAATCTGGTCCAATTGACGAAGTGGAGGAATAAAACGCTAAGTTGACCTAAGCGGATATGGACCCGGGATTCGAACCCATGTGTGGCGATAGTGCGCCACTTGCCGCTACACCATTCAGAACTTTTGACTTCCATTCAGAATCGTAGTGGCGTAGTGAGTGCGTATGTGGCCTATACAATGACTTGCGGTGACCAGCCGATGTACAGGTCAATGCTTTTATCCTCCCAGACGAGACTAGTACCAATTGACCGACCCCGGAGGGATGGTAAGCTTGGTTGGCCTAGGCGGGATTCGAACCCATGTGTGGCGATAGTGCGCCACTTGCCGCTACACCACCCCATATAAATTGCCAGTTTTTTCACGAGTACCTTTCGCAAGCATAATAAACTTTAATTTGAACTTAATCAATGCAGTTATTCAAGTCATATTGTAGAAAGTCTCACCTATGTCCTCGTGAACGACGAATGCCCCCTCTTCATCTCCTATTCGATTGGAGCCCAACAACAAGTCGTCAGACGCCCCACTGAATACGTTCTCCAAAAGTGGAGCAGTGTCCCACAAAATGCTTTCTGCTCGAGAACCACCATCTCTCTGAAGATATAGAAATAAAAATAAAGTACATAGTGATATCAAAACGACGACGTTCAAAGAGGAAGAATTTTCAGACCTCGTGATCTTGTGCTGAGGGTGTACCAAAAGTGAATGTGCCAGTAGCTCCTTTCTGAGCAAGCGCAGCGACCTGAAAAATTGGATTTTTGCACCCGCCATCCAACACCTACTAGCCTTAGAATGTCCTTCCTCACCTTTTGTAATTGTTCAGGCGTAACACCATCAGGAATTTTCGGCTCACGTCGTTGTGGATACGTTGCAAGGGAGTGGGCAATGGCAGAAAATCTGGGGTTAACTGAAAACAACTCGTTAAGCAGCACAGTGAGCGCAAAACCTCTTGGAGGGTCCATGTTCCAAGGCATGGGAAACTCTTGTAGAACTTGCTCGCAATCTTATTAACGCACCAGGAGTTTCTGATGGAATATGTGCCAATTCCTGCCGAACACTCTTAATGGTAGTAGTCCGGATTTCTGTGCTGGACGTATCCGATTGTGCTCGAACGTGAATGACGAGTCGCATGTTGTCCGCCGCGCACATACCGTAATGGGCTTGATTGATTCCCTCCTTTTCTCCACTTGAAGTTGCTAAAAAGTTAAGTTTGGTTTGCTATATGAACTCATACGTTCATCATAATTTGCAAACGATGGCATTCAAAATTCAGTTCAAAGATGAAATTCAAATTCCTTACCTTCTACCATCCTCCCACCCCGCTCCTTTCCTCCTGCTACTTCTACACTTATTCCCTTTCCACTTTATGACTTCTGCTCTCATGCTTTCACTGGCTACGATTTCTCAACACCTAACGGCCATAAGGTACACTTAAATCGACCTCATCATCTCTATTTTCTCTTACTCTATTTTCTTATATCTTCGAAAGTCCATCTAGTGTCGCAGCGTGATTTCCCCGTCCCCCATTCCAGAAAAACTGCACATTCTTTAGGAGATGGGGGAATCCTGATTTCTACGATTATCATCAATGGTACTGAAGTAGCAGAAAAGAATGCAAAATGCACGTATCGCAATAATCGCTACTTCGAGGTGAGCGAGGCTGCCGCCGTTGCGGAATTCAGAACAGGTCATATTGCATGAAGAACACAGACAAGTTTCAAAGGATTTTTCGTTTGAACCGGTGTAACGTTACATGCATTTATACTTTTACCGTCGGCGCTCTTTCGAAGTTAAATAGGCATAGAAAGCAGATTTAGAAGTCGAAAAAAATCAAGTAGGGGGATCGATTGCCGAAGTCTACTTTGCTCGAGTCGCATATGCATATGAATCATCAAGCTTATAAAAACAAGGTAATTCCGTTTAATTTTGATCCCTGCTTTTTTGTTTCCATCCCCGCTCTTGCAATGAATGACAAAGGCAATTCACTAGATATGAGTGACACTTTTAACGTACACGAATCGAAAAGTATAAACGTACCAATCCAGTAGTAGGTCTCGCCCGGTTCGAAAAGTATAGATTCAGACGAGGGCAGCGGACTGAGACGCCGTACTCCTATGATAGTGGGCTTCTTGGATGCTTCACTGCCATCACATGTAACGACGAGCGTCTTTTGTGTCTCGAGAAGGCAGGATTCATAAGATAAAGCACTGACCTGTAGATAGGAAGTATTAAGAAATGAATCTCCACTTGATTAGCCTTTTGAACGGACCTTATGAATCTTCAAGTATCTTTTTTCGACCCCATCAGCGGGGCACACAACTCGTAAGGTATCATCCATGCTCACAGTGATGCTGTTTGACGATTCATCAGGAAAACGAAAACTGAAAATAAAGTGCATCTGATGGCGGGTCGGAAATAAACAACATCAGCACCCTAATCTAATTTCTTTCAAGCACTTCTTGCGCAACGCTCGCCAATGACACCGACCGGCCGTCTTCCGGTCAATGCGCTTGGTGATTCAATCCCATTACAACAGAAGAAAGACTTCGGCGGTCTGTCGCTTGTCTTCTGTCGTTTGACTCCACCGACACTCACACAACACCCCATTGAGCAGATTATTGGACGAATTACATTGAGCTGCTGACGGTCTCATTGGGCTTTCTGATGATGCTCGTCCCAAAAGCGGTTGAACTATTCACGCTTGAATAGGTTTCCTAGTTCCTAACTCAGCTCGCCCTTCAGATTTTTTTTATGAAGGAAAGGGGAGCAGTTGGAGAATTGTTTTCTCTACTAGTAGGCCATTTTCTGACATTTGACCGTGCCACACCCAAATCAAATCAGTATTTGTTTGCTGACCGCCTGACACCTGTCCATTCTCATAATTGACGGCTACAGTAGCACTAATTTGCTCACATTAGTAAAGAAATAAACCACAATCAACCTGGCTGAGATATAAATTGCTAGTTTGAATGACCGCTAGTGCCAGTTTCTCACAGAAGCTGGGAACGTTGCCTGATAAGAAGGACTTGGAGAAGACGAGACGTTATCTTACAAGTTTTTGGCGGTTCATCAAAGAAGAGCCGCTTATCGACCGCCGCCTATTTACCGAACTACTAACGAACGACCGTGGCGTCGCGACAGACTCCGACGACTTAGAGCATCCAGCCGTTCACTCTGCCATTCAGTTCCTCACAAAGGAAGCTATTCGTCGGCAGCTGTGACCACCAAACTCGAACGGGACGAAAGGCGAAAATACATTGGGTCCCAGTGGACAACCGTGACCAACCACAACCGACCTACTCATAAAATTCGCGGCAACTATAGATATGCAAATATACCTAACAATAGGTAGGCCTGTCAGGTATGCATGCTCGGCCGACTGACCTTAACCGTACTATTCATCCACTACTTATGGGGTTTTTGCCATCATATGCGGGCAACTGTGTCGGCTACACGAAAGATCTGCATATGCGGTTCGGTAATGAGCCCAATCGACCGTATACCATGAGCAAATGCCTCTACGGGCCTTTGTACACCATTACCCGCATAGCACCCAGCAGCACATAAAAACACTGCGACCGATCAGATAACACGACTTAGCGACATCTGGCGCCTCATCAGTAAATTACCAAAGCCAAAAAGTTATCTGATGAAATTACGATTTTGAACGGTGCATTCATGTGAGGGTGATGCGCCATTACTCATATGGACACCTGAGCAAATGGAGCAGGTGGTGCTATGTTACTACTGCAGTCGTCAAACGAGGCTAAGACCCAGGAGCTCGTCGATACTAAAGTGGGTAGAAGTGCAGGTAGTAGGAGGGTGAGTTGCAATTAGAGTCGTCCCATCGAGATTTCACTAATTGGTGCGGTATTGAAGCGTGACCTCGCCACATCCGCCTCACAACAAACAAGTCCCGAACAAGGCCTGAAATTACCGCGACCTGCTATTTCGTGAAGATAACTGACTGAAGCTTTCTCCTGGAGTTGAGCTGTGAGTGAAATCATACTGTAGTATGCTCTTTGCATGAATGCATTGACAAGTCGATGGCAATATCTCATGCGGAGCAATTTAAAGTGGTTATAAATTTTAGACGACCGTACGGCGGCCGCGGTACAGTCGCTGGTGGTATGGTTCGTGAATGCACAGCAGTCAAACCGAATTTTCATCAAAAGGACGTATCGCGAACACCAGGTTCGAATTAACCCCCGAGTAGGGGGCAATGCGGATCAGACGACCTTCTAGGCGCCCACGAATCCGCAAAGCGATCGTTGACATCGTCGGAGCGGAATAAATAGCACTATTCCGACACCGTACGGTTTGGTTCACTTCTAAGATTTGGAGTGCACACAGTTCCATCCCAGGAATCTAGGAAAGGCAACTTTCGCATGAAAAAGTTCACGGTCGCTGAGCATTTCTTGTAGCACTGCAAAGAAATGAGACGTAACACAAAAAACAGGCGCCATATCAAAGTGCGTAAATGGGAACTGTCCCCATCCTTAGTGAGGCCTCATGAAGAGTGCATCTACGATGAAATCTTGTGAGTAAAAGAGATAATGAACTCTTAAATGCCAATTTCAAGCGAGTTCTCTGAAATATACTCCCTGCATCTGCTTCAACCATGATTAATACTAACGGAGGATGCGGAATTAGTCGGTGGGAGAATCGTGGTCGATTCACGTCCGGTCACATTTCCTGACCCCTGCTGACCACGTAAAGCTCATTGAGCAACACTTTATGACGCAACTAATCCTCCAAATCAACACTACAGCAGATCTTCGGTTGCCATTCTCATGGAATAAGCAATACCATGCAATACCGTACCTTTGGATTTAGTAACGAGGTGTTCGGGGGCGCAGTATCAAGCAGTAATCTAATCACAGAGAACCATAACTCATAAGAATGACCTTTTTCTGCTATCTTACGCGCGTACCGCAAATATCAATGGGAGAGGGCGAGGAGTGTGAGGTAATGGGATCACGATAAAAATGCCAAGCTGCATGCCGTGCTTTTTCCATCTTTAACAGTGATCATAGAAGTCGAAGAGTTAATTTATGCTCCATTCAACAACACAATATCTTCCCGTTTATGGTAATGCCCCCATCGCATCAGAACCTCTAGCATTAATGAGGGACGATAGCTCCCAGCCGGCGTTAATCCAGTTAATAATCCAAGAACTCGGCGGGTCACAAACAATAACAGCCAGAGAGAGTCGCAGCGAGGCAAATGAAGATGGAGAGTCCCATCTAGACCCTTATATCAAAACACATCCGAATCGACTTTCAACATACACGAGGCAAACAAAAGGGAGATCAATTCTGACCTCATGCATCCATGAAGCACTCAAGAGGACCAAACAGCTCATTGCGTAATGTCGCTCGGCTCGCTTCAGCGGAAGAATACTCGTCTCAAATTACAGGGCCACGCCAGGCTGTGCTATTCTGTTGCATAGGAATCCTACTGCTATACAACATATCAACAAAAATTAGTGCATCCACCGCTGTATCGCTCAAATCATCTCGCACTCGAGAACTGATCTGACAATTCTTACGCGCATCCGGTGACGGTGCTGGCAGACAGCAAATGATGATTGGCACGTTGACAGTGCATGACATATCCAGACCAGATCTGATGACTGTTCAGGATATGGAAACGTGGTACCCTGTTCACACGACACCAATTTAATCTCTGGCTGAGATCTAGCACGCCTGGGGACAATTAGTAAATGGCGTAACGCTGGCTCACTTTCCCACGATTTGTCCTTACCTAATCCTTTCATTGCCGTCGTCTATCGTGCCCGAATTATTGCGCTATTAGTAAATTGCAACAGGGGCTGCAACTCTGATAACCCATCAGGCAATGAAGGGCAATCCCAATTGGGATCTCCCTCTCTACGTCCGTAATCTCTGTGGCAAACACCACTTGCACACAAAGAATGAGCTCTTGACGGCAAGAGTAGTTGACACTGGATTTTCTTACAAACATGCGATCGTCAAGTGAATGACCACTAGATCCCTCTTACATTGTTGTCTCGTCTGACTGAAGGCTGTTGTTGCCTCTATCCAAATATAGAGATTGGGTAGCCAGTTATCAAACATGGTTGCTAGCAGCCGTCGGTCAGCCTTAACCTCAGAGCCCATCTAATCTTTGCTTGTGGTTGTTAGTCTTCCATAAAGGCTGCAACATGACACCCGTCCATTATGGAGCACGAAAGACATATTTAGCCAGAAAACAAGCCAAGGTGCGGGCAATTATGCACCTTTTGGGTCAACAACAACACACCTAAGCATGGCTTTGTAAAAGCGGATTCTCCCTCATAAGAGCCAGGCATCGTCAATAATCCGATGCGTTTCGTGATTACAAGCTGGTTCATTATGTGATCCGAGCTTTCATGGAAATGTCACCTGTACCCAGAGTCATTAAGTCCGACAAGCCAAAGATTAGATTCCATCTCTACAAGGCTAATTAAAGGTAAAGCCTCGTTCTTCATAGATACGAACTCGAAAAAGGGTCTGGGGAAAATATTTTGGGTATAAATGGTGGCTCGCATGGGAACGATCCTGACTGGACTCCGAGGGACTCAAATTATTCCCCGTTTTGAAGGGACGTAATTTCCAGTAAACAATTTATCGCAACCGCACGCACTGCTAGTTCGACTACAACTCTATAGCCGCTATTTCTTTGGCAATGTCAGTATATGACACTGAAAAATACATCAGATGTAATTTTGACTGCTTCCTAGGCAGATAATAAGAAACCTTTCTGGGTTGCAGCGATACGATGAGCACAGGCGCATTCTAATGCATGCAAATGGATTGGCTGCAGTTAGTAAAGCAGGAGCGCCATCCGAGTAATGGACGAGTGAATCACAGCACGCATTTCCGCATCCTCAATCCCAGAAGAAATTCGCTTGCCCTAACAGAATCTACGAGGATACTTTACCACCAATGACAATTGGAAGCGTAAATCCCACATATGGCGTATGAGCTGTCAGCTTGCATAATCCTCATCGGCCAGATTGTCAACCAACAGGCCGTTTCCAGGATCGTTACCTCTTTGAAAAGCTCAATTAGGGCTGGAGCAATGCAAGCGTCCAATAATTATGATATTGATAGCAAAAATCTGAATAGAAACTAACTTCAGGCAAAAGTAGATGGGGAGACATTCATGGGATGCGGCCTGACCTTCGCCTCGAACAAAAGCGAAGGCGGCATGCAAAAGGTGTGATCGGTCAAATGATGGCTGTAAATCTTGAGATCGCAGAGCGAAGCTAACTTATCGCATGCCTCCATCATAACTCGCTCCTACACAGATGGTAGTGAGACGAGCTTTGTGCTCATTACCATCACAATGCTCCAACTAACAAAGACATCTGTTTATTCTCTTCAACGCAACCCTTTTCAAAGCGGCCGGCACTGCCGCCGCCATCAGGTCCATTCAATGGAAGATGTTGCTTACAGTATCAGTTAAAGCAGTGCAGCGCATGAATCCCGCACATCCATTCCTTACACCTGCATGGTTGACCCGGTTACATCAGCGTATTGCCGTTCCACTAGCCAAAAGAAGATCGACGTCAAGTCCCTGAGTGGACCATCCGACGGAACTTTATTAAAAATTCGTTTCGCACTGCCTGAAGCATAATCTATCCGGGAAGAGGTCGTTATGTAATCATATTTCCACTCTCTACCCCTATTCCCTGGGGCTTTTAAATCAACAGCTATTCGTTCAAGAGGAGTATGCGAGAGTACTACCATATTCGTTGCGAATCGACATCGATTTACGCACTAATACCGACAATTAGAAAAGACTCTGCCAAGAAGGAGGGAGGAAATCACCCTGTTGTATGGACAACAGGTCAGACAGTCCTCGAAAACGTTGGGACCGAATACGCATGATTTCCAACACCCATAAGAGGACCCATGCCTAATGAAGTGGGTTTTCTCACACAATGAAGAAGACTCTAATGTGACCAAATAATTTGCTCACACGAGATGAACAACCGTACAGGTCATATGTTCTAAACACCTAATGGGTTAATGCTAATGCAACGAATGTCTATGCAAATGTAGTAATTTTCTTCAGATATCTACTTCCCGTTTTCCAGGAATTAAAAAGATTTGGCCTGATAGTAACAATAAAGTTATGAACACTTCAATGACCCCTAGATATCAATGGCGCATCTTATCTTCACAATCTAACAACAATCAGAAGAAATCTGGACGCAATCGCACGTAACTCATGCCCGATAGCACTGGCACGTCACGAATGATAATAAATCACCGTAATTGTTCTTCAACCTCAAGTCATATCCACGTCAAAGATTTCCCGTTGGCGATCTCACAATGTTTTGCAATTCTCATACATTATAAAAACAACCACGGAGAAGTCTCACGGAGATAGCAATCGAACTGGAAAACTGAAGAAGAGTTCTCACGCTCTCTGTGTGTTGTGCACCTCTAGCGAACTGCATACAATGCCTGACGTAACCTTTATTCAGCATTCAGGAGAACTTTCTCGGTTGAGGCAGGCGGAAATTAAAGTAGCGGCCACCGGATGGAACAATACCTCTACTCGATTTCAGAAAGGAATGACAAAGGATTGAAGAAAAGTAGTAAGACCAGAAATGGAAGTGATTCCTTCGGCCTATTCTTAGAATTGACCCAAGTTCTGCATGAGCAAGGCACAATTGCGCAAGACACCCTAATCCTTACAACGGCATCGATTCAAAGATTTTCGATCATTTCCGAAGTGATTGCTAGTTGTTGAGCCCATCTCAATTCTACTACGCTACTTAGGGCAGTTTGTCGTAAAAGATTCGAGCACACTACTCCGCAGAGCCCGTCTGCATAAGAAGTAATGGGAATCCTTTCGAATCCAATATCCGAGAGCTATTACGGGTTCACTCGAAGCAAAGTAAATGGGGCTTCTTATACTAACACGAAAGAAATCTCTCAATGACCCAAATAAGGACAAGATTAAAGAGTAAGAATAAGGAGACCAAGAATAATCAAACTTCACGTACTCGACATTTGACACGTTCCAGTAAATTGTGTGTTCTTCCGCGGCTGCCCATTTAACGAGGAAGTTGAAAATTAAGAATAGCGAGATGATGAAGTACATAGCAAAACAGTTCTGGGCGATATTCGGGAAAATTAGCTCAGCAAAGCATAGAACTACACCTGAAAGTGCCATGAGTGAAGGCTAAATTCCCAATAAAGCGTGAAAACGATGAACATGAAAAATGAAACGGAAATTGAAAGGGCAAAGAGCTGCAGAAGTGCTACTGCTACATTCATATCCACCTAGCAAAGTAGCACGCAGGGCGGGACCGTAATGCGGCGACGGCCCGAGCCCCGCCTCATCCCCCTCCCCCTAGTGAGGTAGTCCACGCGCTCCTGGACTAAATTTGGACATTTGACCCAACTGAAGAGATAAGATGGGTTGTTAAACAACTATTTGATCATAGTAAGCGGACAATGGCAGATTGTGAGTTTTCAGAAGCGAAAATACCTATTTAAAAAAGCAAGCACACTAGTTAAAAGGTAGTGAATAATAAGTTGTAGACAAGCAAAACGTCATCAAAATTTGGAAATCAAACTAAGATTTCTGTCAACATGTGACAGATGCTACTTCAGGGGATGGAACGATTGGTTAGCGAAAATGATTAAATGAAAAGCGTAAGATTGGAAAGGGAAAATTGCTGAGAAAAAACTCCCACGTCGTTGTCAATATGTCATATGGCTGGCTGAATGAAGCAAGCGCTGAAAGGTTGACACTCAAGTTTGGGTAAAACTAGAAGAAAGCCAAAATGCTAAAAAGGGAACTCGAGTAATTCTATTCACTTAACTTCGACAAAAAGCAATTTTTGCAAATAATGTCGAGCCAGCATACAAAAAAGGTGAAGGTATTCCGTATCGAATAAATGGAATGCATCGCATTAAGCTTATTTCCCAAATAAAGAAAAATTCGTATAACACCATATAGGTAATCCGAGTTGCCTTTGTTCTATGCCATATGAAAAGAACCCCAGCAGAGAATTCTACAAAGTAGTAAATTGCAATTTCTAGTTCAAGGATAACCAGCTGCGGAGGCAAAGAGGATATTTGCGTTGGATGCACTGAAAAAATCCTTCCTAAGTCTGCAAAATGCGGACGGACGGAACCAGGATGAAAAATTCAACAACCAGGAAAGATAATCGGAAAATGTTCAGTTCAAGAATGTAATTATCGTACCATTCACATGATGTCGTCTCAAAACGAATGTGGTTTCAGTGATGAAATCGAAAGTGCTCGTGAATCAATGAACAATAAGTCGTGTGCTTCAAGCTGTGAAAGTACAAAATGTGGGTAATGAAGTGTCTAGGAAGTAGCCAAAATGAACGCGTGGAATGCATTGGGGTAAAACCAACAATATGGGCCATGTTACATGGAAACATTCGACAACGCCATTATGCAGACACTAGCCCTAAAATTGACCAATATCTTTTGGGTTCACTGTAGCATCCAGTGTTAATGAGACTCTTCACATATCTGACTAGGTATCAAAAACGTGACAGGCCCAACAGCGCAAATCGGGAACGGGGACCCGGTACATACAATGACTTTACGGTGTAGTTAAATGCAATGTACGTAGAACTTCCCGGACAACATATTTTCCACGACACAAACTTATGTAAATAGATACATCTCCCACATCACATATACGACACACCGAAAAAAGTGGTGGGCAAGTCGAGCACAAAAAATCCGGCACTCGGCTGTTTGAGCCAGGACCTGCTATCGGTTCCTGCCCTCAATTCTGACATACGCCTTTGGGAAGATGACAGCATAAACTTATACTGAGGAATCAAATTGTAAAGCTGGAAAGTTTCGAATTCTCGAGAAGTCAAACAAAGTTATGCGTAGACCGGGTACAGCGACCGTTGTCCACATATGTAAATAAACATATGGCTCACGTTCCGTCAGAAGGACCACAAAACTACGGGGTCGCATTATACAGCGAAGTGAGAAGTCATTTTATGGAGTCCGAGGGAGACATTGAAACAAATCGGAAGGGAGAATGACCGAATTTTATTCGCTCTAAAAACCTCGCCGCACACCGAATAGGGGAATAGTAAAATAGAGAAACAAGTGATCCGGGGAAAGAATCTAGACGATAGGAGGACATATAGAGCATATAAGAGTTAGAAATGACATTTTTCTATAATCAAAAGCTATCCAATCCGTTCCATGATTTACCGGATTCATGCGCGTGCCAAAAATGAGAGGCGTTATGACCTTTTAGTGCAGGAAGATAGCGTTATAATTGCTGCTATTGCGCATCTGTTACTGTGGGCTCAGTGGAAAACGGTTATACAACAACTTTTTGCATTCCCTTGGACAACATAAAGCCAAACTAGATTACGGAATGAAAAGAAGACGGACACCTTTGAAGAACACCAGCAATTCTAAAACCAATGAAGGAAGGAGCTGCAACGATACGTTGAGACATTAGGAAGCAATCTTTGGTCTTGATATCTTGTATAGAATTTAATGCAAACTTAAACAGTACGTCTGTTATGAAAGAAACTCACCCAACTACGACAGAAAGAGTTTTTACCGTAATATTGAATTTTACCGTAATAATAATATGTTTTTGTGAGGCTTCACAGATGCCACTAATCACTATACGGCAAAAACGTATACAGTATTCCGCACTGCTTAATCGGAGCGCATTACTGATGTGATTTGTAATGGTGTTAATGAAATACCTAACTACCGACTGCCCTCAATATTTACTGTTTTAGGCAGAACTGAATGTTGCAGTACTACTTTATGGCTAACTTCAGAGGCAACCTCCCTCCCCAACAGCCACAACAATGTAAGTTCATCATATCTGGAAAAATGTAAACGCACAAGCGCCTCTCTAGAAAGGAATGACAGCAAAGCGTATAAGTACTCAAGTAGAGATTACAAAAAGTATAACTGACGGATAAATTGCAATAGAAAGGGGAGGGATATGAGAGTATTTTATATGATGAATGATCTATGCAAATTTTTGAAAAACTACCTCGAGAAACAGCAGTTGTTTAAAGTTTTACTCAAATCTTGGAAATACTGGTAAATGGTAAGGCTTGCGTTGTCTAAGGCAGCTGGTGTGGTGCATTTTGCTTAAGGTGAACATAGCACCAAGTAAAATCAGCTGGTAGAGTGGAGTTCGTGAGTTCCCGAAGCGAGCGGGGTGCGGTTCTTCCAAAACGGGTGCGCTTCGTTGCGCGTGTCCGTCGAAATTAGGTCACGCCGCAGCCGTCGCATGCGCCGGGTCAGCCCGCGATACTTGACAGATGTCGCAGCTGTAAGCGGGGCATACGATTTGCGCTTTCTCCACGGTAGTCAGCCAAAGAGAAGATAACATAGACAAATACAAATCGTTCGCTCCACTCCCCCTTGTTGGTACTGTAATGTCTTCCCGAGACCTCAGTAGAGTGCGCCGCGCGCGAAGTGGGCGGGGTGACCTACTTTCGACGGACACGCGCAGCGGACGTTCGCCTTCCAAAACGGATGTCTGTCCGGGTATGGGTACTTACGTGCGTCCGAGGATGCGCGCGGCAAATTGCGCGGCGAAGTGCGTGGTGATTGGAACGACTCTGGCNGACTCTGGCGCCTAGCATTGGGGCCCAAACTCGAAGTAGAGTAGTTTAGTAGGGTCAGCTGATACTACTGATCTACTCTACTTCAAATTTGGGCCCCAATGATAAGCGCCAGAGTCGTTCGAACCCCCACGCACTTCGCCGCACAGTTTGCCGCGCGCATCCTCGGACGCACGTAAGTTCCGTCCCCCGTGTGTCCCTTTCAAATTCTTGCCTTCAGGTGGACGAGTTGATGCACCACGAAACCGTGCGATGGAAATGGTAAGACGTGATAGTACAAAAAATGCAGGAGGATTCCAACTAGCGCGGATAAACAGGTGATATTTGATCATAACGCGATATCAACGAGATAGAACTTGTCCAGTACTCATTCTATGCTATTCCTACATTCTTCGAACTGACGCAAAGGGGGAGCATCCGTTGCGCGCGTCCTTCAAAAGCAGATCACCCCGCCCACTTCGCGCGCGGCGCACCCACTGAGGCCTCGAGATAGCATTACAGCACCACCAAGTGTCAGTGGAGCGATTGATCTCTACTTGTCACGTGTTATCTTCTATTTAAGCTGACTGCTGTGGACCAAGCGCAACTCGTATGAACCATTGACAACTGCGACCTTCGTCAAGTATGGCTGCTTTCATAGTACACCGGCCGGCAGACGTAAAACGAATTAGTTCATGTGAGAAATCTACGTCTCTTGCATTTTATTTCACGGTCAGATTCTTTACGGTAGGGTTCTGACCGTGAAATAAAATGCAACAGACTAAATTTCTTACACGAACTAATTCGTTTTACGTCTGCCGGCGCGCCGGCGGACCATGAAAGCAGCCTATCGCGGGCTGAGCCGCCGCATGCGACGGCTGCGGCGTGACCTAGTTCCAACGGACGCGCGCAACGAAGCGCACTCGACGCAGAAGTTTTCACAAGACTTGCTTTTGTCCCTTGGTACCAGCCAGTCGACCCAGAGGGAAGGAACACTTGGTGAGGGTAGGTGGGAGTTGTTCCATTATCCGATCCCTAGGCCATGCGAGTGCTAGTGAAACAAGAATCTTTCGTAGAATAAATCAAGAGGAACCACTCGTGTATTTTTTTCTAAAAAAGGCTTCTTATTTAGACATATGCAAAATTTATTTGTTAACCCATTGGGAAAGGAAAACTATCGTAAAATTGGGATAGGTTTCAGTTAGAGTTGTGATTGAATAACGATAACTGGATGTGCAAAAGTGATATACGTTTCTGTCTTCTGTGTTGGATATTTTTTTTTCGGAACACCGTAAACTTTGCTGTTGGTAAAATGCTGCAATTGATTCTCTCGTATCGAAGTTCAGCACAGATGGTGTCGTGGCAAGTGGCGCCCTACCACACACGTATAGTTGAAGGATCGAATCTCGGCTTGATATCCGCCAGGGCCAATCAATCCTTACATCCTCTGTGGTCGGTCAATTGGTGCCATACTTGCATGGGAGGATAACATCACTGACTCTATTCAAAACTCCACTGCGGTCTGGAATGGAAGTCGAATGCAGGGCGCATCCCGAAGAAACTAAAACCTTAGTCTCTTCTCTCAACTGTAGTTGGACATATATGTTAATCCTTGCCGGGAGGGGGAACTTTTGTAAAATGAAGTTAAAGTGCACGAATGCTGTCCTCGTATAGGATACAAATTACGTATTAAAATTATTAAGCACATCGAGAGGCTGTCTAGACTTCTACCGAAGCCCTTTCCATGTAAAAAGTGAACTCTAACAAAAGGTAATGGCTGATCACTTGCTAGAATAACGTCAAATTAGATTCGAGTGCATGGCGCATATTAAATGAATTTATCGATGCTAAACAAAAAATCCTACCCCATTGCGGAATTGCTCTCATTCAGGAGCTCAGCCCTAGGGGTAGAGCCACTATAAGTCTTCACATTTTTGATGGCAACAAACGAAGCAAAGCTCAGAGCAACTGGTGAAACCCTTCAAAGGCTGTGGTGGTACCGAATAGAGGGAGTAATAAGGGTCGGCAAGGGTTATGCAAAGATGTTTCCGTAAAGTTTCTTGAAATGGTTCGGTTCAAGGAGCAGATATCGTGTGAACAAATGTTGTCCGGGTCGTGAGCACGTCTCAAGAACACTACAACTCGTCCAAATTTGAGCGCAAGCTGCTCAGGGGGACGGTCATCTCGTGCGTCTGAGGACGCGCGCGACAATTTGTGCGGCGAAATTCGTAACGATTTGTACGTCTCTGACGCCAACTTTTGGGGCACAAACTTGAAGCAGAGTAGTTTGGTGGGGTCATATAACACTTCTAATCTACTTTACTTCAAATTTGGGCTCCAATGATAAACGTCGCAGTCTTCCGAATCGCCACGAACTTCGTCGCGCAATTTGCCGCGCGCTACTCGGACGCACGAGGTGATACATACCCAGCTGCTCAGCACTTGATGGGCACCTCTAGTAATCCACTTACTCCCGGCTGAGCGGTTATTACGTATGATCAGACGACAAGAAAAAATATCGAAACATATACGTATCACAATATTTCTTGGATTCAATTGGATGGGAAACTTAGAGTATGGGAAAAATAGAAGAAAAGAAGGAAATCTATTGAAAACTATAGGTTTCAGAAAAAGAATGCAAGTGCGTGAGATAGCAGAATAAGCTTTTTTCTCATCTTCTCATCAGCCGGCTACGTTGCTGTCATCGTCGTCGTTTCCATGGATTCTGCTAATGAGGTTAATCCACCGCTTTCATCGGCTATTTCACACATTGACTGGATGCAAAAAGTACATGTTTCTTCAAGGGGATGTGAATGAAGGGAGGCAGAAATGAAATGAGTTTGCTGCTTATAGGATTTGCGATACAAATAGAATTACTGCATGGAATCGAGAGATTATTAACGATACTAAAGCTTGTTACCGCGTAATAATTCATGGAGTTGGCAATGAAGGTGCGAAGACAAAAAAAGAGCAAGGGGCGAGTAGTAGAATCTTCCCAAGGCTCCTATTTTCTGTTGAAAGAGTGGGAGAGGGATCACTGCCTCGTTTACGGCTGATGGACACTCTTACGATGGAACTTTCGTTTTTCAAATTGCAACTGCAGTGCAACTACCGACCGAGGCACCTCGTGGAAACTGCACTGTCCGTGAGATCTAATCTCGCTCTGATCAAACCAGTTCGATACTTTTTTTTACTTTCTATATGAGCGATATGATCGAGAGTTCAAACATTCTTTTACTTTTGTGTTTCGTAATTTAATCCAAACAACACACTGAAATAAGTTTGAAGGCACAATTCACGATAATTTGGTGGTACCCTTTTTAGGTTTAAAAGCGGAAATGATGATGTAGAGGAGTATGTGGGTGGCGAAGAAAGCGAGAAACTCCGCCTACTTCAAAGTTTTTCAAAAGTAGTGGAAGTAGAAGTTGCACGAGATCAATGGCATGTATGGTGTGTTTGGACGAGATTTAACTTGCGAGATGGTGCAGCCTCTGCAAAGCCGTTGAAACTCGTCCACGATAAGTGTGACATTCACATGATACAATCTCTGGCCCCGTATTGTGCCCTATCCAGAACGTTTTTCGCTCTTATAACGACAGGTATGGTATAAGGGGGAGCCTCGAATCCATTTTATAGGGAAATTTCACAATCATTTTTATCGTGAACTGTGCCTTTAATGGCTAAAGTCGAAAGTGTGAGTGAGAAGAGAATAAGAACTGTGAACATAATCATTTCGTAATTGCAGCTGCTTCAAGCGACGAACTATTCAATTGAAGGAGAAATCATTCAGACAAAAATTTGATTTGTTTGAAATATTCTTGTGTTATTCTACTAATAATAATGTTCTGGAGTCCTTAATGTATTCAAGTGAGCAGCATATCAGGCGTTGAGCACGCTAACAATGATTTTAGGCTCTCTTCAGTATTTTTCCGGACCGAAGAAGGGTTTAAATGCATTTTCCAACCTGAAAATGATTTGTACAGAGCATGACCCCTTATCCATCCTACACTTACTATTTACTCGCTATTTAGGAAAGTCAAAACCTTCCCTACCATCCAAATTCGAGTCAATGCTGATTCACTTGTGTTTATTTGACCGTGTCTCTCGAAATTTTGGGCTCGAAGTTCTCATACCAGCACCTAACCCAGAGCTTCTTACCCAGACTGTCCCGTCAGGTTGGAGCATCTTTTTTCTGCTTTTTCTTTCTGCTTGGCTAAGCACTGGTCGGCATAGCGAATATGTGATTTTGCGATGGAATGGAAAATTTCATCAAAGATTTCTGACACTAATCAACTCATAAACCATAGAAGACAAACTGTTGCTCGAAATGTGCTGCCACTAGACATTCGTGTAATGTCAATCAGCCACTTCATTGCCTTCAAGTCAGCAATTTCATTAAACCTTCGCTAGACGTTTCTCTTCCATGAGCACTCGGACACACTTCTGGAGAGGAATTATTTATAGGACAGAGTTGCACTTCACTAATCTCAACACTCCTATTCCTACTCCTCGGTACTCCTACTTTGAACAGATCCGAAAATTTCCAATACAAGCCTATTGTTCGAGAAGTCCATGAGTTTTTTTTTTTTTGATAGTGAAGGAAAAGGTATTGTTTTTGATTTTCATCAACCAATTTTCATCTTCCCACTTTAATCTTGTACCAATTAATCAGGCTGGGAAGGCTTGATTGACCTGACCGGAACCGATCCCTGTATCATTCCTGTTTTACTGTAAGTCACTTGCGACTACGCCACCTCCTACCTGAGAGTTGAAAAATAAGATAAAACCTATGCCAAAATCAAGCTTAACACTGAGCTGGCGCTTGATCAGAGAAGAATGTGAGTTATTCCACAACAAAGAATGGTACTTTCCTTTTCCAAGAAGCAACTGACCAGGTTGACTACATTAAATGAGAACTATTGGAGTTTTGGAAATTGCTATGCTAGCTGAAAGTACAATTGGTCCCTTGATCGGAAGATAAGCCGAGTAGATGCGTCAAGCTCGAATTGCCTGAGCTCAAGCTGAAATCAAGGGATCGAATTTATTTGATGTAGGCGAGACTATTTCTTCCTATACCCGGTGGAATACGACTTGAAGGCACAGTTTACGTTAAAGATGGTCTCTGAGATTTCTCCATGGTAACAATTAGAAGCCCCGCCTTATACCATAACTGCCCCTATAGGGTCGAAAAACGTCCTGAATAGGACATAGTAAGGGATCAAAGATAGTATCGTGAATGCCACGCCCATAGTGGACGAGTTTAAATGGCGTTCAAGCAGAGGACACAAAGATAAAAAATTCAAGTATCACACAGTCAACACCACGTTACAGTCCAGCGTCGAAGGGGATAGCGCAGTTTGGAAAACAAAATTGTTCTGGAAAACCTAGTCGGCTTATGGGAAATGTATTCTCGAGCAGTTGTGAGATACGGGAATTGCAGCTCGTGCTCATTACTACCTCATGCATATCTACCTCCTAATAACATTCACCTATGGGTACATCGAGGGTGAAGTGCATTCATTGTCAGGCTCTCAGCTACCTAATCAGGGTCAAGCACTTGTCGTGAGACTCACGATAAGGACAGGGAAGGAGTTGTAAATTCAGGGCTCAGCACTTTACCAGTAAATCTTGTCGTCATTCGGGCGAAGCAGCCATGAAAAAGTGAGTATGTAAAGCAGATCTAGGCAGAATTGAAAATACACCAGCAATTGATGCACGAGAAAATTAAGTGAAGTATATTTCATTGGGAGTGATCGCTCCGTCAACCAACAATCAATTGTGTTTCAAAGGAAACAAAACCGACCGTTAGACTTGAATTTTGAGTGGTCTATTTAAGGAATAATTGAGATCGTTGATCATCACTATGAAATAAGATGCTCTTCTGAAGAGCCGTTGAGGCTCGGGAAATACAATTTCTCCCCTTCAGAAAAGATGTTTAGTCGAATTGAATGACAGCCTGTTCAAAAATATAGCACTTTGAAAATGTTTGGGTAAATATTAAACAACAATATTTAATAATAATTAATAACAGTAGCGACAATAAAATAATGTTTTCCTGCTTGTTCCAGGTTGTTTTAGGTGATGAAACCAGATTATTAGGGGTATGATAGACTGCGTCGGATGAAAGGCAAATTTGATGGAGTCGATCGGAACTATTGTGAGTTTCTTGGAATTCAAGCAGTCGAATGGAGAAAAATACCCAGTCGAAATCTGTTCGAAAAAGGTCGTTTAGTACACTTCGATTTTCGTGATTCCTTCTGAATAATCAAGTAGTTGTCACAGAAACGTCACCCATGGTCTTGATTAGTTCCACAATTAGTTTCGACAAAACTTTTCAGCAGTTAAGTTTGAAGGTATTTCGGAATGAGAGTGGCTCACAGAGACCTTACTGATTTAGTATTTCTTAGTGACTACGAATTTGGAGTGATAAATCGAGAATTGTCAGATATGTCACAGTTTTTCTACGAATAATTTTTTACAAAATAGAATTTTAAGTGATTTATTATTTATTAACAGACATGCTGTACGCGTATGAAATGATGAGTAACAGCATGACTATTGAAGAAAGAGTTGGGATCAAAAAACGAAATCCCAAACTGAACCTAACTACGTCAAAACAGCTTATTAATAGATTTTATAAAAGAACAATGGTTTGGGGGAATGGAATTATGGCCTTAAAGAGAATTAAAGCTTGCCGTAACTCTGTTACTGAAAATCTGCGAGTTACTTGGGTTCTTGCTGGAATTGTTGAAATCTTAGCTGAGGAACCTCGGATTAGAAAAAACAATTGTGAAAAAAGAAACACCCACCATGGTTACGCGATTTAAAATTTTGCATGCCACAGGTGTATGGAATTTTTCCTTCACCATTCAAGAGGCTTCAGACCGATTATCTTATTACGCTCAGTTCCACTAGGCATTTCAACTTACCAAAGTATAAATATCTTTTTCCTTATAGCGTGAGAAAACAGCAGATCCTCATTCCATAATGAGAGAGGGAACTTAAATCATTCCAACAAAGTAGAATTCTGAATAATTTCACTGCTTATCACTTCAGGAATGTTTGGCCAGTTCGATCACGAACAAGGACCTCCTGCTCTTCCTTCTTTAATTAGAGTTCCACTATGCAGAGAGGAGACCGAAGCACGACAAAGGTGGTTTTTGTATTTCTTTCGCTCGAACAGCTGGAAGTTTGTCTCTCGATAAGACCACATTTAGGTCAAACTTGCAAGGTCGTTAATTTAGTCCGCATCAATGTCGGCGAACATTACCAGCTACTTTTCCGTTTAGTATTTTCATACGTTATTGCTTTATTTCATCGTTGGCCAAGGTTTTAAGAAAATATGCCATTCCGATAAACACATTCCTAACCATCAGAAGAAACTGGGATAGTAGCAATGAGATCGGTCAAAGTCAGCGGTTCGGATGCACTTTAGCCTCTTTCACGGCTCTCTACCGCTATTCTTGAACAAAATGATGAAAAATGTGGTTGATTAAATGGCGGTTGATGTGTGCCCCTCGGTATTTTCATCGTTAGATGATGGCTGAGGAACAAAAGCACTTGTCAGAGTGCAATCCGACTAAACAGCTCCAAATTGCGAAAGAAATCAAATGGTATTCAGTGAGTAAAAGCCTGGACTCCGAGGATGAAGGGGCTATCAGATTTTCCTTATCAGGATACTCCCTTTCAAAATTTGGCCTAATGTTGATGTTCGCTGCACTCTTGCACTTCGTTCTCATTTTTTTCTGAAGATTCTCGTGAAGTTTTGCTGATGCTTATTCAGAGGGATCTCCTGAATGCTCATACTTGTTGCTCTCGCTACTCTTCTATGGACTTTTGTTCTGACAGGTACGTCAAGTGTGATAACTTACACCTCGAGCATGCTCTGCTTTGAAAATTCTCCTAGAGTTCTCATCTGAATTAGAATAAAAGGATAAAATGAGGAATGACGATACTATCTTTTGAGGTTGTCTTTTTCCAACGGTGTAAGGATGTGTTCTTCGCCGTTTTTTGATCAATAAACTGTGCTCATTATCAAGCAAGTTTGAAATGGTCTTCTTTTTCACATATAATCGTACAGGACCCACACTCGCCACAAAGCTTGAGCTTTTTCGAATATGTAATCAAGAAATAAAGAAGTAAAAAATAGGCTTTTTCATGACCACAAGGAAATGGTAATCGTAGTTTGTGCGCGCTTGGATCAGTTTGAGCTGACTTTATCCATATAATTTTTACAAATTGTTTTATGCCAGTAGTTTTTATCGCTGCCTGATTAGGACTGATGGCTGAGTTTGAGCTGCATTTGCGCTCAGGACACACAGGTGGCTAATTACAGCTAGCAGAGGTATCATCTCCAAGAACACTGGTCCACTTAAAGGTACAGTTTACGTCAAAAATAGCTTCTGAGATTTCTCCTTTGGATCAATCTCTAACCCCAAGTGTAGCCTGGAAGACGCTGTCGGGAAGAAAAACGAATAGGGCGCAATGATGGCTCTATATCATTCGTTCCGGGACCCACATCTTGCACGCAGGCAGTTTATTACAGCCAGCTGTATGCAATGGCACTCACATTTGAACGCCTCTCCAAATACCCCCTCCATTCAACTTCTGTCGTCACATTCTCGTCAAATCCCTAATACCTCTGTCTCTTTCAAGTTTATACTTCTTTAAAAAAGCGCAATTTTTTTTTTGCGGATTGGTCTATTCTGGACTATCACTTCCATTACTCGTGTATAACTAGATACCTCAAAATTATCGTTAACTGTGCCTTTGAATGGATATGGAATAGGATATCGCGCAAGCTACTTTCAATCTCTGGAGTTAATGGGAGCAATTGATTCCCCTCTGAATTGTAACAGAACCAGGGTGCCTGCCCAGCTACTGCTGGGCACCAATTCATTCACAACAATTGATTCAGCATCTCTGCCCAAAAATTTCGCACTTCGGACATTTCTTTAACTCTGTTTTGTGAAGAAGTGTAAAAATACCTATAGTGGGACTGTTCCTTTTTTTTGCCCATTATTCATAGCATATGGGGATGTGCGATGGCGTAGGTGGTGTAATGGCAAGTGGCGCACTATCTCACGCACGATCAAGAGTTCGAATCCTGGGTCGCCTAGGCCAACCAAACCTTCCAACCTTCCGGGGTCAGTCAGTTCGTACCAGACTCGTCCGGAAGGATAAAAGCTCCGACTTGTATATCGGCTGGCATCCCTCAGACGAGACTGATTAATGCCAAAAACTTTATCCTTTACCTTTTATGGGAGATGCATTCGTAAATAGACAAGGGCTTAAAGCTGATTTTTATACGGCCCTTTTAATAGGTATAATCTTTAACCAACTGTTTCATTCTGCATAATTATATTTCAACTGATCTTGGTCTGATCACTAGTAAACTGAGCTTCTAGAGCTTCACCAAGAATTATTAGCCATCTCCCAGTAAATATTCACGTCATGAGCGCCAAATATTTTATTATTATTTGCATATTTCAAAAGTCTGTAGTAAAACTCACGCCCACTAAGAATCGTTGAGAATTGGAGACACCTCAATTCTTATAGTTATTCACAGAAAGGAGAAGGTAGCGGTAAGCACGATCAGCCGAACTGGTAACGAAAGGGGGTGAGTATGGTTTTTTGTATCGATGCCTCCTTTCATAGACGTCTATTCAGATTCATTTTGGTTTCGGATACGTAAGAGTTTTACAGAGACATGATTTCCCAGTCAGAAAGTGGACAAAACTTTTGTGAAGATTGGATCAAGGATTAGGCTTCTAAGAGGGGCATTGGATGAAATGTTCGTCATCGGTAGCATGTAGGAGGGGTAAATTATGCAGCAGGTTTAGACAGAATGGGTGACCATTCATCTGATTGATGGTAAACGGCTTTGAATATTCTGGATGGACGCTTTCCCAAAAACAGTTCCTCCAATTAAACTACGGGATGATGATGTACATATATCAGCGGCGAAGGAAACGCCCGTTCAGCTAGTAGGAACATTTAGGGAAGATATCAGGGGAGGTGTAGTCGACAGTAACAAAGGTGCCACAACCTTGGTACCCAGCTTCTCACGAAAATAGTTTACCATCACAGTTGAATAGAGCAGTTGTACATCTGCTGCACATGACAAAGTTCGATTTGGTCACTTTTTTTGTGTGAAATGGTCTGCAGACCTTTCTACTAAGTTATTGTAGCAATTCGTACCGGCTGCCACACCGTTCTGCAGCATAGGAAAAGACAAAATGGGAGTGACTCTGCTCCTATAGTCTTTTCTGTCCCTGAAGAGAGTTGTCCGTTATGCCCGAAATCACCCATTTCATGAGCTTACATTGAGGATTCCCAAATGAACCACAGCCTAACGGACTCGCAGCTTCAAGACCTTTCTTTAAAGCAGAAACAAGCAATCTTAAGCGAGACAGTGGCTCCCATAGAGTTATGGAAACGTAGCCTTGCTAATTTTCTCGGATTCATTCGGGAAAAACCTTTTGAATTCAATGAATTCAGACGGAGCTGATGTAAATGGCAACCAACTCTCATCTATAGAACATGCCGCTACTATTACTGAAGGGCAGTCGAGCAAAGAACCACTAGAGATCTTACTAGAAGATGTGAGTCGAGGATTCTCTGAGTTGAGCTACGGACAAATGACTTTATTCTTTCAATTCAAGGTCTCAACGGAATTCCCTTCCCTCATGGAAAACTCTACTGATCCCGCCTCTTCAACTGAAAATGGTTTTTCATCTTTTGAAAGGTACGTACTGCTGCTGATTCGCGAGTCACGAGGGCCTGGGCTCGGCTTTGTTTACGGAATGTTTACCATTACTAGCTCACTTCAAAGTAAATAATGTAGTTCGGCAAGGTATAAAACAGTCGGAGGGACGGTACTTCATTCACATACGCATCGGTCGCCGTAGTAAATAGTGATATACACATGATAAGGTGTCTGCGGTGCCCACCATTCGAGGTTTTAATTCGTTACTTTTGTCTACTGAACCTGTTTACATCCTTG
>UZAF01017399.1:0-37854 GCA_900617895.1 Haemonchus placei
CAACTATGTACACAAACAATAGCAAACCTGAGGCAAAACAAAAAAGAAACCAACACAGTGATCCGGCAAGAACACAGAAAAGTCAATATTCAATAACAGCACTTGTAGCGGTGGCACCTACTTCCAATTTCGAACCTTGCCACAGCAGTACTCGTTGTATCGCTCCAATCCCAACCATTACCCATATTAGTTAGGCTCGAATACAAGACGACTCACAGTTGAAAGGTTGTTAACACTTTTGAATACAGGAATCACGATGGCCAGTACCACTTTCTGAGGGAAGTACCGGAGACCAGCGTCACATATCCAAAAAATTTCATGGAACTCAGTTGTAAAAAAGGATTCCATGTTATATCGTGAAAAAAAACAGCTTCACACCCGGACGTTTACAATTTCAAGTGGTCATTTCATTGGGATGTTGAAAACTTTTCTTGAAATAAAATTCATTCAGATATTGGCAAGTATTCTTTTTTCAAAGAGCATCAAATGAGATAAGTGGCTAATATTCTAGTGCAAAGTCCAGTAGATCCCAGTATTGTCGGCTACCCACTCCCAACGTTCAGATATCATCTGAGCAATTAATAGCTTAATTTCTTCAACAAGTGAGGATGAAAGGCTATGTAAGCCTTATACGGTAATTGACCATTGGCCAAAGCGAATGCTACTGACAGCTGAACAAAACAGATGAGGTAGCACTCCTTGAGATCGGGCGAATAAGGTGGTTGAATTCAGGATTTCATTATTCAGGAAAAACCACAGCGCAGATAGGGCGTGATATGGTTGTAAGCAATCGGGCTTCTTGTAACTACGCTGCCATCACTTGTCGATAGCATCGTTGAGAGGCTGTTGATGTAATACAGCAGTGACACTCTTTTTAAATAGAATCGCCAAAACGTCCTACAAGCCTGCGAGCCAGTGTTCGTCTGTAGGTAATTTGTTTTTGAACAGTAGTTGATGGCTTCGATGGCGGAGGAGATTAATACTGATGGCATACCTTCAATTCAGAACCTCCACTTTGGAAAAAAACCGAGGTGTCCATGCAATACAACATTCCCTGACCGTCTTCAACTCTTCGGGTACAGTCATCGGTCCAGAGATGTTGTTCTTGCGTATTTATTCGACAGTGGGTAAGCCTCTGTATAAGCAGACAGAACATTGTGAGCACCATATCATCATTTTTCTAAGTCTTTCCCTAACTGGTTGAGTATTACCACCAATTTTTTAGAAATACTTGGAGAACGCCGAACCTTGCAAAATTTGATCCACCTTGTAGTGAAATTGAGCAGCATGTCGTTCTTTATGACATCCTATATGAAAGTTCCGTTGAACTTGAGAGCTCATCTTTATTTACTGTTTTTCAACACTCCCTTCAACATTTACGAAATTGTGCAGTGACGTAACTATTCGGAACGTCATTGGATCGAATCAATGTAGCCAGCAACCTTCCTCCTCCCCCTCTGTCCAAGTGATTGCGAAATTTTGATTGAGATGACCCAATACTATAGAGATGTGCAGAAGGCTGCATGGTTTGCTCTAGCACGTCCGTGGCAATTTTCCAAGTCTTCGCGGGCGGGAACCCCTGGCACGTTGCCAAAGCACTGTGGCCCGCCAACATCTCGATCGATAGCTGCCCTGGTAAATGCGTCAGAACTGAGGATTTGATTCTGTTTCTGCTTCTGGATGCCACTTCTTTCGAGTTGATGTTCTTTGGTCTTTGTGATCTTTGTTTTTGTCAATGAGTTTGAGGGAGAAGGGCAGTTAGAACCGTGGAGTGGGGGCAGCGAGTTGCCTTATTCAACTCTTTAGCAAGCTAAACAAACCTCTTTTCAATCAAGATTATGAAACGGTGATTGGTAGTCGGTAGGTGAGTGACAATTTTTGTCGTCCCATTGAGATGATGGATAAGGAACACGAGCATTCGTAAGAGTGATAAAAAGATTGGGATAATGGGAACAATCCGAAATAAAAGGCATAAGGTAAGCCGTAGCAGCAAAAGGCAAAAGAGGTCTAACAGGTCACTGGTCACTAAATTCTGGAGAGCTAACTTACTGTTAAAGGCACTGTTAAGGAATATATGGTTTCGAAGATATGCACATGGTTAGTATTCTAAGCCCCCTCTGATAACATTTGTGCAGGAATTAGGTCAGGAAACGGATGGATAGGGCGCAATCAGGCGAGGAACAGTGGGGGACGAGATGCCACCGCCCCCCGTTAGGCTTACTAGTATTCAAGTTGTCCTTCACCACATTCGCACTGGAGCGAAATTGGTGAAAAATCGATACGCAGATTGGCAAATTGCCAGGAATGATCAGCTGGTCGACCGCCTCGTACAGGAGCTAGTATTCAACTATTATTTCTATTTTATGTTTGTATTTCTATTTTTTTTTTTGTTATGAATTTTTTACGGTAGCATTCTTTAACTATTCTCGTAAATTTATTGAAGATTTTAACATATTTTGGGTAGATTATTGCATGCAAATGTTTTTTTATTTTGGAAACTCCGTTAAATTCGATGTGTTGTCTGTATTGTAGACACTGCGTCGCCTTCGTGCATTCTCGCTCGAGCACTCCCTAACCGTCGTTTTCCAATGTGAAAGATGTCCAACCCCACTTTCTAGCACTTTTTTTGTCCCTTTGTAATACTTTTTGTTGCTCGTTTTTTTTGCGCTTTTTCGTTGTTATCGCTTTATTCTGAAGTAGTTCTATCGATTCCCGTCAAAAAAAGGGTACCCTTACTTTTCTCTTAACAGTGCCTTTAAGACAACGAGAGCAGTTTTGAGTCCAATTATTTCTTACTGTATTCCGTCAATGCTTACAGCAATCACCACCGTCTCAGGGCCAGCATGCACGTCGGCAGTGTTGTAACATACGGTATTCATGACATTTCGCAAGTAGGCCAGACGATCATTTCTTCATATCATCTAATACTACCCGGGCTGCGGAGCGCCTCATTTTTCTTTCTCATTTCTGCCATATACTTTCTCTCAATTATTTGCTTGGTGGGAGATTACTATGAATTTGAAAATCATTACACCAGAAAATGATGTCAGCTTCTCTATGGACGTGCAAAATTGCAACAAGACGATGCTACGAGAAAATCTCTACCCGCACCTGCGAGTGGTTCATTTTTACAAAAGGGAAGAAATCGAGGTGAAGGTTGGAGTAAGCCGTCAAGCGAATTACCTCGGTTTGTTCGCTCGCAACTGGGTGTTTACCAAAGAAGTGAGGTCGTCCATTGTGTGAGGAGCCATTTCTAAACCAAAAGCAGCTTGCAAAGCACTTTGAAGAGCATGAAGAAGAAGCAGATGGAAAACCACAGGACTACACAGTGTCCGCGCTTAATTTTGACAATGAACAAAGGTTCAAAGTAAATTTGTAAAAAACATACGGCTGATGGGCAATTTCAGAAAATTTGCTGTATTACTTACCGGAAGTCAATCTTTGCAGGAATGGTTAGAGCAAAGGCAACAACACGGGATACACCTTTTGTACTTATGAAAGTTCCCGTACTAGAAGAAATGCATTATGTGACCAAAGGAGACCTCTGGAGCCTTGTAAAGCGATTTGGACTGACACCAAGTTTCCGTCACAATAACAATATGGAATCCTTGAGAGCAAAACACGAAGGGCAGATCTAGACGATGGAATCCGACTTCTAGAACAGGCTGAGCACCCATCAGGAAAAGGATTTCGAATGAGGGAGGGAAATTTGTTTCTAGTTATAATCACTCCTCAGCAAGTGAAATGGCAGAGGAAACTGTATCGATGGCACACATAATGCAACAACGTACAACGTCAGACTAGCAACTGCAACGGTTTTGAATGAAAAAAACGCAAGTTCACCAGCAGGTAGACGACTATTATCTTCAAACTATCTGTTGAAACGAATCGGCAGTGTTCAAGCATTTCTGCTTAGTGGGTCTATTGTGATTCTAAGGGAATCCGTGACTATTCGCTAAAATTCTGGTCGGGTGGTTCCTTTCGCCTCTCACCTAGACGAACCGCTTTGTTCCTACTGTCCCTTGCGGCTCGTCAGTAAGTAAGGGACAATTGGAACTAAAGAATATGTAAAGAGTCAACGTGATGAATTAACTATCTATCACTAAAAAGGAGTGTATCGTGATAACGAAGTTCAACAAAAAAGAAAATTGGAACAAGGACACAAAAATGTAAGTCGTGTAAAACTCTATGCAAGAGAAGTTCCAAAACAGAGAATTCATCTAAGTCCGATAGAAGGATACTGTAGTAAGAATTTGTCCCATAATCAGCGGAGCGTATTGTCTGTCAAAGAGGTGATACAGGAAAACTATACAAAATATTCACAGTTTTGTTTTTCTCAACAGATGTGAAGAGGATAATAGCACATCAGTACATAGTGATATTGACCTTACTCAGGTACCTATCCGGTTGAAAATAAGTCATAGAACAACGTACTGAGTTTGGTGAATTTAGTATCTAAACAGTATTTATAGCTGATGAATTTGTTTCTATAGATGCATTGCACAATATTGGCTACAACAAAGTTGTTACATCATTTCTCTAACTCTAGTATCATATATACTAGTAGTAAAGTTATTCATTCAAGTACACGTACTGTATAAGTGTGGCAATCGTATGAGTTGCAGTATATATGACTGATGCCTTGTTCTGCACTGTAATATTGGAACCCTTAATTTTTTTACAAATGGTAACGTAATTATCAGCTTTGTTATATCTATATGTTATTCTAATTGGAGTTATCTTTTTATTGTCCGAAAATTTGCTCGTTTAGAAGTGTTTTACATAGCTAGAATAATACATTTTACCCCACTGGAATCTGTTTATAATTTGTGCTTCCGCCGTTATCGTTGACTTGTGAAATTTAGTTTTTGTTCCACTAATATCAACCGTCTTATTATCCATAGTATAGTGGAGATGTGCTATGATAGTGAGAATTAGTAATTTAGCTTTATTATTAACTTCAACAAGAACATCACTTTACAGGTCAACTTAATTGAGTACATAATTAATATCTTTGTTTCTGAGACTCTTGAGTAGTCTATAATAATCTATGGAGGAAAGATTATTTTCTTCAAGTCTTAAGTACTTTATCATACTCTCCCTCTTACCTTTTCTTATTACGCTTTCGACCACCTCTGTTTGTTCTAGTTTTGGCAATTTTGAATGAAAAAATAGGGGGACTAGATTTCAATATATTAGATGTATGAATATCGCTGATGTTGTCATACCCTTCGAAGTTATCATTAAAGCCGCATGGGTATGATGTTGTGAGTAGTTTGAAACAATTTTTTAGGAAAGTATGGACTCATCGTTTTTGAGAAATGAATCTAAAATGTTTACTTTAAATCCTTCTTGGCATTCTAAGGAGTATCGTACTATAAAGTCTTCTTTTTATGACTCTTAATATAGTATGACTGTATATTGTATGTACTACACATTGCACACAGGTTAGGAAATAGATAACATTGTTTTTGTTGTTTGTTTCTATAGTTTGGTAAGTGTTAACACATAATCCTATTACCTTAGAGTGAAAATAATTATTGGTGTCAGCAATGTTACTGATTCTGCATTGTCTTTGGCAAGTAGTACTGTTCACTGTGTTACCGAAATTTTGTAAAAAATGGCAATGTGCCTATTTTGTTACCTTTGTGAATTTATTGTCGGAATTATAAGCTTGGTTACCTTTGTTTTTTGACCGCGCTAGGTAATCCTTCCCTTGACGCAGAGAGGAGTCTCCTAACGGTTCGGCAGAGCTGCATCATGGGGTTGGCACTCCCTTCGAACGCTACCTAAGGCTGGAGGCGCCTTTGCTATTGTTGACTTGTACAACCCCATCAGCCTTCGAGCCCGAAAAGAAAATTATATATATGTACATGTAAAAAATTCATACGAAAAATGTTTTGGGGAGACCAATCGCTATCGATATATTACTTGCATTTGTTCACCGTAAATACATCTACTTTATAAATGGAGGTGTAGGAAACAAAGAAGTCATCAAGTACGGACAAGGAGCGAAAATAAGGTTAAGATGGCTTGATACCTGTACAGAGAATAAAATGTAGACTAGAACCTAGGTTTCATACCTGCAGAACCCTCGTTCATCATACAAACCATATATTCTGTTCCTATCGCATTTACACTATATAATAAAAACAAAGGATATTGCTTGGGTGGAATGTCAGACCTGTCCCATAAAAACAAGTTATATTTCAGTATACTAGCCTGAACATATGTATACAGTGAAAGTGGCAATACATAAACATTTAGAAGTCTTTTGGTGTAGTGAAATGTTCACTAGTGTGTGAAAAACGTATGAACCGGAATAATGCTCCTTTGTTTCTGAGACTTTTTGTGTAATTGTAAATCAAGACTTTCTTTGTATCAGTAACCCAAGCTCAACTCCGAAGGAACGTATATTGCTAAAAGGATGGTCCTAAAATTCATAAAATCGTTATATATACCATTAGTAAAATTGTAACAGTCTATTACCTATACAGTGTGCAATTACGTTCAATGTTCCAGGAAGCGTAAAAATTGTATTATAAAGGTCTATCCTTACCCATATCTGATACCTTTTGAGCTATTCCGATTTGGTGTCGAACTGATTACCGTATTCCACCAGCAATTGAAATTCCTTATCCCGTACATCATTATAACTGCGCAAACTTCATTCATTGTCAATTTGTCTGTGTGGCATATTCAATTGTTTCAACTCGTTACTAGTGTCTAGTGTACATAGACCGCTGCAAAACCTGTATTTTTTATTTGGGTCACACTGTTTGTAGTATCTAAGATAGCCCATCAAAATTAACGAAAAAATCAAAATTATGCATTTAGATTAGTGGACATGGTACAGCGGCATCGAGTATAAGTCTTCAAATCGAATATTAATTTCTAACTTTTCTATAAAAGTTTACTTTTGGTTAACCCTAAAAGGTAACTTATCTTTATTCGAATATGTATCTGTATATGATCAGTATAAGAAGCATATTTATCTAGCAATCTGATAAAGATCCTCGATAAAGTATATATTTTCGAAGACTCTCTTCAGATTGATATTTGTTGATTATTGATATTGATATTGATATATATTTGTTGATATTAGTAACATCAATACAAATTTGGTCTATTATATAGTAAACGTAATATTAAAATAACTTTAGGAGAGTAGCCATAGTTCACTGCTGTGAGTCACTTTGTTGTCACCAGTTCCACGAAGCTGAGCATATTTTTGTTATTACAATACTGTTCTTTGGAAAGTATACTATCAAGTCTTTACTATATATGGTATATGTATAGGTTTCATATTATTGTTGATGGCAATAAGCTTATATAATATGCATAGTTAATAAGTGTTTAAGCAGGTATGTATGATTTTGTTATCATTTTTCTTTATTAAGCCCACACTGGTTTTATTTTACACTTCATGTTGCTTCATTAATGTTTATTATTATTGCTTTCGGATTATTTGTTTGTTTTTACTCGTCTGTTTTTGTTCTGTTTCTGTTTTGTCTATGATTTCGGCAGATGTAGAGAAACTCTTTCTTGGAATTCGAAGCGTTTTACCAGTTTACCCCAAGCAGATAGTCACCGACCATGCGCCGTGCTTTTACAATGGCTTCCACCTGGTGTTTTCTGCTAAACTGCACTACTGCAGATGGCACATTGACAGATTATGGCGGAGAAACACTAAGATATTCGTTTGAGTTAGTGATTTGGTAAACTATGACACGAACGGCGGCTTTTTGATGAAATTGCAGCGACAACTACAAGGCCGACTGGACATATTGAAAGTGACTCTGGTGACTAAAGACTTAATCACGTTTCGTCAACATTTTGGTGAGGTGCTCGCATTCCTCCGAGTAGACGGCCAAGATCAAATGGAGAACTGCCTAAGGCGAAACTACCTAGGCAAATTCAGTTTGGATGTGATCCACGCTTTTAATACAACTCCATTTTGAGTCAAAACACCAACATGGGCGTTATTGCGAATCTGGATGTAAAAATGGACACGACAATGATTAGTGAGAGATGGAATTTGCGCCCAACAATAGAGTTCCTCCACAGGAACGTTAATGCCTGAGCGGACTGTCTGGTTGATCTTCTGGTTAGAGCAGTGGAAGAGCTGGCGCCATAAGAAGAGATCAAGGTAAAACACTGCCATTCCATTTAAGTAAATTAAACAGTTATTTGTTAGAACTCGTAGTCACTTGGCCGAACCTCGTACTGCGTTCGACAGACCACCATATGCCACCAAGTGGCACCAAAGTTGTTTTAAGCGCATCCTGGGAATGTCAAGCAACTAAACATCGAAGAACGGAAAGTAGACACAAGGCAATCCCAAGAGTCTTCTGTACACGTCAACGATCGGAAAATTGTGAATGCTCTGATTTGGCGGAAAGAAATGTCCATTGTCCACTTTGCGGCTTTTTTATCTATGCTTATTCCTGCTCATGCACTGAAAATCGAGCTGGAATTAGTTGTCCTCATCGCCATGCTTTGGTGCTTTACTACCAGTCGGCCAACAGTAGAGCAGAGACAAGCATGCTGGAACTGGTAACTGGAGATGAGGAAGATGTCCAATCGAGTGCAACACAGCCACCGACTAAAGTAGGCGCTGCACAGGAAAGAAGAGAACTGTTGACCCGATCAATATGGTGGACAAAAGCAAACCAATATTTGTTACATACATATGTATATATCAAGAAATGCAATACGAACTTTTCAGAAGGTATCTGTACTTCGAACTAATGTGAATGTATTAGTCATCACAGATACTGAAGAGGAAAGAGAAAAGCTCGCCGCAATTTCCGCCTCTGACGCCTTTGCGACCCGATTTAGCCAAGCCGGGAGGAAAACCAAAGCAGTGAAGCATGAAGCAAAGTGGAGCTCTACTCTGTTAGTTCCTTCTGATTTCACCACTTCTATATTTCAATTTCAAATTAATCATTGCAGTGCAAGCATATCGTACCACGAAGGAAGCTCCGTCAGTCCGAGTGAGTGCAAGCAGTGATGATAAGTAATGAGATCGATCAAAGAAACGTGTCAATGACATTATATAATATATTGGACTCTCGACGTACTAATGCACTGCATGTTATAATTCAGGCAATAACAAAATGTAGTTATGTAACTGCAGAAATGATGAGAATTACTGGTTCACATGATGGTTCTGGACTCCGGCATGAATAAAATGAAATGAAATGAAATGAAATGAATACAAAACACAGATGTTTGGTCACAAACAACTTCACACCGACATGTCACACAGCAACAGCTTAGCAAAAAAGGAAGTTCGCTGCGTCGAAGAAAAAAACAATGAAAACGTCCGAAATGATAGCTGTTGGTCATAGGGGTGGCTTGGGAGTGCCTTCAAAATGATAACTTGTTAAGTTTTTGATTACAATGGTTCTGCCGTCAGAATCGAAGGAAGTTCTGCTTCTGAGTGTTATCCTGGCCAAATCGTCATTGACTTCGGAAACGACTTCTAGTTTTTACACTTCGTTTTCTAGGGCCTCTTTCAGCTCGAGAAAGCAGCTGTTGATGATCCTTGCTGTTGTGAGCAAGATCGAGAGAGAAGTTCTTCTCGTCGTCAAGCACCGATTCGAAAGGCAGCCCCCGTGGACTGCTGAGCTAGGTTTTTGCACTTCTGAAGCATTTTCTTCACAGCTGCGGTCAACGTCAACCCTCTGAGGGAACTATGACTGCACTAATCCAGATTTCCTTTGATATTTTTCTAACATATCTGCTCAAAATCTTCCGATCCCAAGTAATCCTGTTCATACTGGCTTCGCTGTTGCGAGAAATCCTTTTCTGATGATATTTCGGATCCGCAGGGCTTTGACAGGTCTTGACCGTCATTTTTTACCGCTATTCTAGCAATCTCCGTATCAAAAAATCCCTGGTCGACGAGGTGCGCGATGGTCTGGTTGTGAAGGCGGCCATATTTCTTCACGAAGGTTGATTCGGGAGATTTAATACATCAATAACAGTACAGTTTGTCGTGCTTCACTCAAGATATATGCCCTACCGCTGAGACAACAATTCAAAGGTTAGCAAAAAACCTGTACCCTGTAAAACTTGTAGCCACCCTGTACACTTTTGAATTAAATGAATCTGAATCTGGTGTAAAATGCGAATAGGGATTTTTTGACACATCTGCAATTATTTCTACAGGATGTAACTGCCCCGACGGGCTACAAGTCGGCCTCCGTGGCAGGGATATCTGTGCCAACCTTGCTTATTACCCAGTCATTACCATCCTGCGATCCAATGCGATTATAACGTTTCTCTCCCGCCCTTCGTTTCTCAGGACAACGCGTAGTCAGAATCTGTACGGTCATACTGTGTGACCGACAACTCCAGTTTTCTGCTCCAATCCGTGTCCCTTTATAGTTTGCGGCGTTCCAAGAATTAGATGCGGCACAAAGAAGTCATAGGGGAAATGACCTCGCAGCGATGAACCATACGCATCGATCACTCTTTAGAATTCGCCGTTCCCATAGAAATGGAAATACTAGACTAGTGGTGCAACAGACGGATGACGCAACGAAGAAAAACCGGACCAAAGGAAAAAAAGTGCTCGAATAGTGGGCATGCACCGTATTTAACCCATCGGCGACCGCACCTTTTTGGCGTGTCTGCCGTGTGAGACCGAGCGCGCTTTTTGCGGGCTGTGCTGTGGCCCGCTGACGGGCCACACGGCCTCGATAAATTCAAAATGATTCGTCTGAAATCTTTACTCTAAGCAAGATATCTACAGCGAGCCCCCTCTTCAAGAAGATTCATAAATTGGAAAAATCTGAGAGCGGTTTGAAAGAAAGTAGGAGAAGATGCACAGGTTGCACATTTAACTACGAGAAGAAAAAGGTCGCTCTTATCCCATGAACCATGCAAAAAAGTCTAGTCAAGGTGCAGCAAATGCCACAAATACTTTTGTATGGAATGTTTCCTAAATTATAACCAAAAGTAATTTTTTTTGTTGACAGCCTTTGATTTTGCCCCTATGCCAATGCCCTCAAAAGTGACATCGTTTTCTCTTGTTACGCAGGTCAGAAGTTAACGTTTGATGGGCCACTGCGCGTCAGAATTCTGTCGCAGATCATAAACCTCCTCGATGCTTGAAAAGGTCAAAAAAAAATCGAAAATGAATATTAGGATAAAAGGATAAAGTTTTTGGCGTTAATCAATCCCGTCTGAGGGATGCGCCCCCGCACTCGACTTCCATTCAGAATCGTAGTGGCGTAATGAGTGCGTATGTGGCCTATACAATGACTTGCGGTGGCCAGCCAATGTACAAGTCGGTGCTTTTATCCTCCCAGATGTGTCTGGTACCAATTCACCGACCCCGGGGGGATGGAAGGCTTAGTTGGCCTGGACGGGCATGATCCGGGATCCGAACCCCCGACCGTGCGTGTGATATACTGCGCCACTTGCCACTACACCACCTCCGAATAGAAAAAATGAATATTACACATGGAAAATAATACTGTGCCCCGGATACGGGCCACGCGGTCCCAGGAGCACGGCAGGGCGTGGCAGGTATACGGGTCGTCAATGGGTTAAAGGCACAGCTCACGAAAAAGTGGTTTCGGAGATTTGCACATGGTTTGAATTCGAAGCCCCCTCTGATACCATTTGCGCAGGAATTAGGTCGGAATACAGTCTGGATAGGCACAATAAGAGCAGGAACAGTGGGGGACGAGAGGCCTCCGCCCCTCGCTAGGTTGACTACGAGTTCAAATTGTCCTTCACCACTTTCGCATTGGAGCAACATTAGTGAAAAATCGATAGGCTGGTTGGCAAATTGCCCACAGACGGTCAGCTGGACGACCGCCTCGTATTGGAACTACTATTAGACTGTTTTTCTAGTATTCGACTATATTCTACGCTTTTCTATTCTAATTAACTTTCCTCAGCCGTCGCTAAAAGGTCGAAATTGATTTTGCATAATAAATCAGATTAATAGCGGTAGGAGAATTGGTTTTGATGAATAAGCCAAAATCAGCTGTTGGTGTGTTGTGTGCAATGGCAGACACTGCCTCGCGTTTGTCTGACTCGCCCTTATCGCGAAAAATCCCTTATCGCCGTTTTTTCGCCATTTAGCCCGTCCAGCCCCCCTTTCCCCTTGTTTTTTGTGGCTCTCTATTTCTATATATTCATCTTTTTTCGCGCTTCCTCGTTCACCATTGTACTATTGTAAGCAGTATCTAACATTTTTTGTCAAATTTCGCCAAAAAAACGGATACCCCAAAATTGACGTGAACTGTGCCTTTAACTGCTGAGAACCTCTTGAACAGACACTCAGACGGCGCGTAATTCGAAGCGCATACGCTGCAATCAGTACGGTGACGACAATCGTTACGCCAATTATCAACTAGCATGGAAAGAGTAGAAGGTGCACATGAGCACTCAGTTGCATAGTCTTTCGTGCAATTCTGGAAAGTATGCAATTTGTTACAGAGATTTGATAAGTTTCCAGCGCGCCGATTTCTAGTTGTCCATCATCCCCTCCGATACACACAAAAAGTGTTTTGTAGTTATTCATGGGGAATTAAGTTTCAATGAGTCAAACACGGCCGAGAATGTCATTCAAAACAGCTGGTTTCGAATTCGATCAATAACAGAAGGTCCAAGTCTGATGCCCCACGGCAATTACTGATTACGTTGTCCATATTGCTATATCACGAAAATTGGTGTTGAGGCGCAGCTTGCAGCACGACGCTCCAAAGGGGAATTCCAGTGCTCCAGTCCTGCGTAATGTTCTTCATTGCCACTACGATTACTGATCACATTGAGGAATAATGAAAATCTAATTTAATCTTACTTTACTTCACTTTTTTACTTTCAATTTTTTTCATTTCACTACTCAAAAACCCACTGTTTTACTTAAACTTCTAACTTCAATACACGAAACCTCACCTGAACTTGTGACCGCATGAGGACGTGCATAAGAAATCGCAAAGAGATACAGTTTGCGCAACCCTATCGGGCCGTCAAAAAGTTTTGGAAAAAAGGGCGATATTTAAACTCATTTCTAGGATTTTTTTACATAAACCAGATAGCAGGAATGTATTCGACAGCATTCTCTCCTCCCTGAGGCAGGACACCGACGTCTTCGCTTCTCTTTCGTCTCAGGAGAATGAAAAACAAAAAGTTTACTGACTGTTGCAGGGAGAACGTCCGTTCCGCGCGTCCGTCGAAGCTAGGCCATCCCGATCACATCGCGCGCGGAGCAGCCCAAAGAGGCTCGAAGAGACATCATAGTATCACCCAGTGTCAGTGGAGCGAATGATTTGCAATAGTCCGTGTTATCTTCTCTTTGAGCTGACTGCCGTGAACCAAGCGCAAATCGTTTACCCCACTGGCCACTGCGTTTGCTTCCAATTATGGCTTCGGCTGCATATCTGTTGCCGTATTGCCAGCAGCCAGTCGCCGCGGAGTCTAACACCACGAGAGCGGCAACGAACACCACAAGAGGATGAAGAAGAATGAAGCATTACCAACTTTCATTTCTCTTCATCCTCTTGTGTACGTTGCCGCTCTTTTTCGAAGTAACTCGAGCACTTGAAACAATCATAGAGGTTTTTACCGTGTAATCATTCAGTAATGCCATCCTTGTTTTGTGTTAATATGTGTCGACAAGTGAACCCTCATATAAGGGCACCTCAGCGTCATGGTCTTTAGCCTTCAAGCTCTCCGTCGTCGTCTCACTGGCTGCTTTCATAGTCCAGGTTTTGTCCCGCGACCGGTCGCTGCGACTAGTCGCGCGGTCGGTCGCTGCGGCCAGTCGCGCGATCAGTTGCGCGATCGGTCGCTGGCCAAATTATGAACAATTTGGCCCGCGACCGGTTACGGGCCAAATCGTGGACTATGAAAGCAGCCATTTATCTCTCACTACACTGTAAGAAACACCTATTCTAACGTGCGCCACGACACATCCGACTAGTGTAACCATCCTCAGATGAGTATTGGCGCCAACACGATGTTGTTTCATTTTTGCTACCAACCGATTGTGCAGCTTCTTACTCTTCGTTGGGGATTACACACGAGAGCCTAATATACATATTATTGGTCACTATTGATCATTCTGAAACTGACCTTCGACTTACTTCGGCGCTTATTCTTATCCCGTCTGCTTTTCCGCAATTTTCCTCCTACATTTCCACATTTTGTTGTCTCTCATGAAGGGATGTACAATTACTACCTCACTTGACGATCACGTGAAGTAATTTATGAGAGTTCGGAGTCTTTTGACCATTTCAAGAAAAAGCTTAAAATCAGTAGAGTCCGAATTCATCAATGACTGAAGTGTTTTCCACATGACACATAGCTTATATAATAAACTGTTATACAACATATTTATTCCGCCTCATAAGCATTCAATTGTCCGTCTGTTGATCCCGTCCATTTCTCAAATCCTGTCATGGCCACGGCAGAAGACACATCTGAAGATTTGTATATGAAACGAGCAGAAATCCAGGTAACTTCCATCACCAATCATAGCCGAAGCACCAACCACGGTATACACTAACAGGTTCCTATCGTTGTGTGGAGCCCAAGCGGTGTTACCAGATGTTTGAGATATAAGCTCATTTTTGATTAACACAGGTAAGAGTGGGATCATCAACATCATTATGGAATCTTTTGCTAGAAATCTAGTCGCAATTCTAAGAGACGCATACATTCAAGTGAAAACACTGCTAAGCACTGCCAAAGGGCTCCACAATCGATGCTTTGGATCTCAGCGAAAATAATACCAATTGAAATCATTGCCTGGCTTGAACATAGCTTTCTTAGACTATACCCTGAATACAGTGAACGCGATCCAGTTCCCTACCGCTTGAGGGAGCGACGAGAAAAAGACTTCCTGTATCTGCCTGTTTTTTGAACTGGACCACTGAAACTGATAGCAGCTTACATCCGCTTGATGATCCTCGAGTTCCAATAGTCGTCATCTGGCACTGGCACCCATATCACCTTGCCCGTGCTGGCGTCGACTGTAGGAATACCCTGAGAAGCGGACGGTGACCAAGCTGATCATAGCATCAAGATCAAAGTCAAACTCACCCTTATGGACGATTGAAACAGACAGAACGCTCCAGAGAGTACTAGTAGCAGAATAAAGAGAATACCCTGGAAACGCATTGTGCTGAAAAAGTAATACATACAGTACCCTAGCATAAACCAGAAAATGATCGCTATCACTTTGACGTTGAGAAAAACGTACGCAACTCTACTGTAACAAGCTCTAAGAGTAACCGTAGAGGTCACCAATATGTTTGATACGGAGATCAACGCGGAGTTTACCCTCACACTCTCAGAACAATAGCGGTATCAAGGACTCAAGCGTTTCGTGGTTGAGCAGCGGGGCAGAAAATTATTAGGTTCCATAATCGTGCTCCGGTTGTGGTTTTTATATAAAATTATAGCTTATGTAATGACTTGTTGGGTTCGGCGTGTGGGAGGAGAACTTCAGCTCGACGCTTTTGAGCTTGTTCGAGTCTTTTCAAAACTTTTTTTGTTTCTCAACTTTTTTAAAACCTCTAGGTCGAATAGACTGGACATTTCAGGGAGATTGATCTTTATTGGGATCTTATAGCTCGCATTGCAGTAGGAGGATATTCGAAATGGTTGACATCTAAAGATTATGGAGTAAATTGACTATAGGTCCAAGTCACTGTAGATCTCTTAAAATCGAATTCATTAGAGAAGGTAGATATTGAGATAAAATTGAATACAAATGCTTGAGAGAACACAATAACCGATTACTCGATTTACCCAATTCCCTTACTCATATCATTTACCTATCTATTCTAGAAATTCTAGAGATTTTTTGAAGAGTCAAATCGAATCTGTAAAGGATGAGCTGTTGTTTGGGGCTGCGAAATACATTCATGAACCCAGAGAGAGGACTAGGGAGCGTGAACGAAATTAGGAAGGATGTCAAACGTAGAGGAGATCGATGACATCAGAATTTCTCACGAAAGGTTCTCATCTAAAACTGCAAAACAAGAAAAGTTTGGAGAAAAAATGTAGTGAACAAACTTTACGAAGGAATCAAAAGTAAGGTGATCAGTTAGAAATATTGGTAATTGCGAAAGGGTCAGACGGGATTGCTTCGATGTAAGAGATTTCTTCACAATCCTGGAAACTCGCAAGGAACTACCCTGCTCGGGACATGAAGGCACTCCGATGAGCAGTACGTCGTGGAATGTGGAGGCTTGTTCTCGCCACGCCTGAGGTAGCAGGATTCACAAGTAGAAACTGTTAGAATGAGATAATGCCAGTCACATCCTTATTAAAAAGAGCTCACTATATAGCTCATTATAAAACGGGCCAAGAAAAGGCTTTGCTTTAGTAGGCAAGTTTTAAACTCTCTAGATGTAGTTCCAAAGTACGCAGAATGCTTGTATGCTTTCATTGAATAGGAATAGGAGAGAAGACAGACAAATTTCTCGGTGAGAACTAGTTAGTAGTTCGAATGAGAAAGGGAGGAGTTAGCCGACGGCTGAAAGACTGACTTTTTGCATTAGATGTAAGTGTAAATGCTTAAGCTCGACCCACTGAGCGGAGAACATAGTGATAATAAAAAGTAAGGATATTATGCACTTGGATTAGACTGAAACAATAACAGCTTCGATGAAAGCATGTTCATTTTAATATGCCCTCTTTGGATAGTGATGCGAGTACTGCGAGTGTAGTAGCACGTTTCCGAATCATCATATGTCCCCTACATTCAGTCTATAATGTAATATGGAAATCTCAAAGCTCCTAGACAATGGTCTGAGAAGGGAGCTGCTTTTTGGCCCGTCAAATTATTTATCCTTTGTGGAACTAATCACTGATTACCACTTATAATTGCTTACATAGTATGCTTTATGATGCAGTTTCAAACCTTTTCTTAAGAAAATTGGCTATTAGCTTCAGATTTATGATTCTTAAACCAGGATCCCCTCGAGAAGAGAAAAATACGGCTAGTGAGAGAGAAGTTCGTTGCAGTCTGGTATTGAAAGCTCATCGTTCTCACGGGATCCAGCCACTAAGCGGATTGCCTGCCATAGTGCTTTGAGTTTTTTTTATTCAGCTTAGCACGGAGCAGATCGAACCAAGGGCTGTGAATAAAGTTCTGTCCTGAATAAAGTCTGCTCATCCCTGTTTCTACTCCAGCTGCAGGTGAAATACCCACGCTCTGCGTGGTTGATACCTGCTGTGCACCAGCATCAGCTGGCTGGAATCCCGGCTCACTGGGTACAACAACTTTCATGTTTTATAAATCAGTCTTAGCAAACTTCCTCGAAAAAGATGTCTGATGCTTGCAGGATCTAGAACGATGATGGTGGAATTCTTTCGCTTGTGATAATAGCTAGTACATGATACTCAATTTTCAACACAAGCATCAGCGTTGTATTATCCTTGCAAATCGAGTAGGATTCAAGAGGAATCTAGTAATATTACATTATATCAGGAATTGGAACAGAGTTTGTTTTCAAATCAACTGCTTAGCTTGTTTACCGCGTGTCGAGATAGTAGATTTTCGTCACGGTCCGGCTAACTTTCATACAGGTTGAGCAAGGAATTGTTAAAACAGTATATTGATGCATGCGAATCAGTAAATGAGCTCATTAGCTTTCTGTGCTTGTCAGCTCATAAGGATAGTGGCACCACAGGTATCTTTGAGAAAAACAGAATCACATTGCCCCTGCTAAAGGTTGCTAAGAGGTCAGAGATGTGAGCACATGACAGAGGTTGGCGTACGTCAACCGAGCCTTCTTTCCATCTCTGCTAATATTGTTTCTCACGGATATCAATGAAAAAAATCATGCTTGACCCTTGGCTTCCAATAGTCAATGGCTAGGTTAAGGTTGTGGTCTAATTTAGGTCCATTTAGTGGCCCGTATCTCGATACTCAATACTCAACACTCGAACAATTCAAAAAGAACTCATTCCGAAAGGATGAGTGAGTGGTTATTATTAGCATCCACAGTCTTCCCAGGGAAGTTGAAATACTGGGAGAACCCTCCCAAAGATAATACTGGCCTTCGCCATTATTCGATATTTATCACTCTCGTAGTAACCTTGTGAATTCTACTCATACTAGTGGATGAAAAGGCCAAGTGTGGACGGGATACACAGGGCGGGAAGCGAGAAAAATTAACCAGGTAAAATCGGCGTTGATATTCGTCCAAAATACTTTCTTGTGCGTCATAAGTATTTGTGAGCTAACCACCTGAGGATGGAAAAGTAGAAATAATTTGAATGGACGATGTTCCCACATGTCATCCAGCTGGCAGAATTAGCTCGTTATGACTTTTTGATGAATGTTCCCTTTTGCAACACAATTACAGCCAGATCTACCCGTTCTCTTTGAGAATGACATTCGTTCAAAAAGATTGCAACTTTTCGTGGCACAAATTCATGAGATATGAATAGCAGACGAAAGCTGAACAGGAAAGGGGGTTGAAAGATGTTCATTAATGTTTTTTAGCGTGAATAACTTCATGCGTCGTCAATTTCAGGTAACCATTCGAAAGAACGAGCTCATTGTGTATCCTTGAGCAGTTCGGAATGGTTATATGACTGGAACTCTGCTGAATTCTTGTTAACCTTTCACAGGCCGAGTAAGGTAGAATGAAGATAGCTGGTTCGCGAGAATCCGAAAGAGTCAGCATATCGTATTCAGCGTAGGCATTGTTAACAATGAGCTTTACTGAGAGTCATCAAAAAATAGAAAAATTCGAGTGCATGCTGTGGGTTCAGGGATGAGTCGAGGCTTTGGTCTTCTCATGTAAGCTGAAATAATCAAGAACAGCATAATCAGAGTGATTCGGAGTATGAAGCGACACTTTGCACATTCCCTCTTCTAAATGGGTAGATCTACTGGTGAAGGGGACACAGCTTGCAGCCATAGGCGCCTTCGAAGTTCATGGTTCTTAGACTTATTGGTTAGTTCAGATTCTTCCATGAACAGCTATTTTTAGCTAAACGTCGTGAGCTGACGACAGCAGTTCTTGACGAGCTTACGATATCAGCCGTGTATAGGGTACTCCAAAATTGTGGTTGCTAAATTTCAGGAACTTATGAGGTAGAAATAAGACATTTGCATGCAAAAGGTAGGAGGGCTTACGTAAATTCCTCGCGATTCCAGCAATGACCGCACAGGAGGCAACTAAACGCTTCAGAGAAGCACAATTACTTTCAGGCAAAGCCAGAAGGGGTAACAAGGACAGAGTTCTCAACGAGAGGGATATTAAGGTAGTCCGTTGCGTGCCGATCGTGACCCTGGCGGACTGATCATAGGGGAGGCAATGGAGCACGTTTTATCTAACAATAAGTTTTCAGTGCGGTATGCCACTTCATTCCCGATCCCAAAAGACAATGTAGGGTCAAAAAATGCAGAATGTTGCTACTCATTTGATTGTGAACACTCATCCCTATGTCGCCTTCTTTGGAGAAAATATCCACGACAAATAAAATGATCGCATCTTGGATTCGAGTGCAATCGATCAGGAAGAATTCGTTCTTATAACAGCAAGATGATGATTATTGAGAGCAATACTACAACGAAGTCGATTTCGTCGGTATCGGCGTGAAAATCGACAAAGACATGCACTTAAAGAGCCTACTGATAGACGTACTGAAGCACTGGTCCTGGAACAGCTCGTGTTCCTTCCAGCAAGACGCAACGCAAGGCTACAGAACCAAGCTCTCCCAAGGGTGGTGACGACGTGAGCTGCCCGACTTATCAGCATAGAGGAACGACCATCCTGTTTCACATATCTTTACTCACTTGACTTCTCCGCAAGGTCCCTTACTAAAAGGGAATCGGACATGTTGGCAACCGCAGTTTGGAGTTCTCGTACGCAAACAGAGGAGGGACTTGAAGCAATGGAGGGAGGATACCTGCATGCAACGCGCCAATTTCGAGAACAGATTTTGGGCATCTTTATGTGCTAGAGGGGATATTTTGAAATATGACTGAAGCTTGTTTTAGCACACAATGTGAGCGAATGTGCGTAGAAATTCCACTGTCAATCACAGCTTAGGCTGTATACATTGCAATGAATAGGCGGCCATAATTTTGGGAATCCTGTATACATATGTATATGGACAGTGAATGATTTGTGAGTAAATCCATAGGGAAAGTATAAAAGCAGATGGTTCAGATCTACTTGTGAGTGCAAGTGAGCTGTCCATTTTAATGAACCTTCCCTATCGGAAGGCTTCGCCAATGCACCTGTTGCAATTAAGGTGTCGGTATAGTCACAAATGAGTGAACGAATTATCTGAACCTACAATGTCATTCTTGCAACTGATCAAGCCATAGTCACTGACGACTAATATCGTTCATAAACTAGTGTCTATCCTCTCACGATATAAAAGTATTAGGAACGATTAACATAAGACGGAGTCAGTCACACGGAGTCAAACTGAGCTGATCAGTTTTTATGCGTGTGCACAGCACGTAAATAAAACCTTTCTGAGTACCATGTCTTGCTACATTAACATGCTTCCCTGAATAGAAGAAATTTGTACATTCTCTGTTTCCGCTTTCACGCTTTGATGTACGGAATTATGTTTACTAATTAAGTTTCCAAGGTAACTTGCATTGTTGAAAGCCTTTTGACAAAGGAATTCCGAAAGCAGATCTAACCATAAAATGCGAGCGGACTTTTTTCGTCTGGGTTACACCTCTTGATGAGGTAGGAACCGGCTAACTATGGCTATACCTTCACAACCTCGAAAAGTTCACTATCTTCACTCTCTCTTCTTAAAATCAGTATCAAGAGATTATTGGCCAGTGCTACTGAAAATCCAAAAAAAGAAAATTCTTCCTGGAAAAAATCGAGAGGATTTACTGGGGGTAGAGTAGAGTCATGAGCTAGTCACTCGAGGAATGAGGAAAGCTGAATTCGGTTGTGCTTGAACCAAGATAGCAAGATCTATTTCGATTTTTCGAAGAATGGAATTCAGAAGAAATCGTCCAGCTTTGCCAAATGTAGCCCTAATCAAATTTTCTGTAGCTACCACTTGTTCAAGGATTCAAGGCAGTTCTTGAAGTCGGAAGTTGAAATCGCATATGGTTCGAGGTTACTCGGATACAGGAATGACGACAGCTTCATCGACTGGCAGCAACAACTGAAGGGTACCAGAGTTCTTAAGCGGAAGCTTTGGACAGGTCAGGGGTTTCAACCGTGTATCTAGGGCCAGCCCACAAGTCTGCGCGATAGTGTTTGGCTTTGTTTAGCGGAACAATTTCAATTTCAAGTTATATCAAAGAAGCCTAATATCAATGACACCCAAACTAGTTTGTACATATGCACGTATATGATAAAAATGCTTATGATGGGCTGCATAGGAATTGGCTCATTAGATAGACAGCTAGAGCGTGTGAAGCGCCTTTTCGGGAAGAGCCTACGGTACATACATAACTCAGTGTGAGCGCCTACTATCGGGAGGAACCCAAAGAAAGTGTGTATAATTTGGAAAAGCTGGTTGAAAAGTTTCCAGAATTTTTTCGAAAACGGTTTTCCACATAGGTCGCAGTTCAAAAAACTATGGATTCATAGGGTGACTTCTCGATAGACGTCGAAGCACTGAGTTGCAAAAGTCGCTGGTTTGAAAGTGAGAATGAACGGAGTTAGATTATCCTCACCAATCCCCTCAGGTGTGTTCTCTTGTGCGTCTGCATGTGATAGGAAAGACGAAATGAGTTGACCGCTAAGTTTGAGGAGGCAGAACTTCATCTAAAATGTCCAGTTCACGCATGGCCTGAGGGAAAACCCGCTTCGTGCGTGTGTGTGGTGTGAACCTTGATCCGCTAGCCCCTTTTCCATTCATAATTTCTTGGATTGGCCCCAAAAGAGTCACGAGTCCGGAAACTGATGAAAGGTGTGACAGGACCGTTAGTGAGATGGAAAAAAGTAGTAGCAGTGGGCGGAACATCATTAGGAGCGTGAGTTATATGCCGAAGTTAATTAGTCGGTTTTGCAACAGTGTTTGAAATAGAAACTTAGAAATTGGTATTATTAGTCGTTTTGGGATAAGATAAGAGCTGAGCAGACATATAGCGTAGTAGTCCTCCTGGTAGGCGGGGAATCCTTGCGAGCTGAAGTGACCACTGAACGAACTCAGCACCCTCACCTAGTAAGGCCTAGAGGTCGAGAAACAAACCCAGGGGTTGAACATAAAATGGAGTAGTCAATATCTCCAGCTTGGAGGCATTTGAAGGTTTCTAATGACAGAACTCACTGAGGTGTAACTATCGTAGAGAACTGATAAACTGCTCTTGCAAAGGTCTGAAAGTTATAGAAAATCTAGAGCACTCAGCAGAAGTCTTCAAGACAGAAGCTGCTGAGAGTGGGCCGGGCATAAGCTATATAAAGCGGAGATCGTGGGAGAGATATGTTAGTCGGTCTACGATTGTCTGACAGAGTGCGAAAAGTGATAAGCAATGAACCCTTATGATCGCATCAACATCGACCAAACACAGCAACTCTTGAGGAACCCATAGCTACAGTCATGGCTTTTTTTTTTCGTGACAAAGTCATGGGTTTGATGTCAAGCTAATATTTAGTATACGCACATAGTGTAATAGCCATAATAGCTATGTAAGTACGAAAACAAGTTATCCCGATCTGACCACTTCTTCCTAATAGTCGGTGTTCTATTGGGGTCCTTCGTGACCTGAATGAACAGCTGATCATTGATAGCTATCACTTGCTTAGAACAACTACTCATACTGTTAAGAGACATATCTATGTAATGGAGTGGGAACCTAAAAGTAATCACTTCGTGGTGACAGAAAACAATTTTGTACCATAATATCAGGAGATACTGATAATCATTAGAGGCATTCTACACTTATAAGGGGCTGTGAGCTGTGAATCGGGAGTGTAATGACTGACCCTTTTAGACTTACACGTATAAGGGGACATCGGGCATTCTTTTTCATTCATCAGATTTCGAGCAGTGTACGACACCTGAATTTCCGCAAGTGTAGTGGGAGCAAATAATGCATAGACGAAAATTATTCAGTGGCAAGATCAATTGTCTTGGTGAGGAATACACATATGTTGATTAAATCGGAGGAGAGATCATGCGACGGAAGCTTCCAAATGTAGAAAGAAAAAATTCCCACCGCGTGAGTGGAGTGTCCAAGGTATTCAGTTGCCAACGGTGTGAACCCCCTCATTGACAGGAGTGGCTGATCCCTAACCTCTGTGCGAAGCTTACCTGGTACACTGCCATCCGTGAGCACCTCTGAAATTTCGCAAAAATGCTGGAGTACTTTTCACTTTGTGAATCGTTTAGGTTCGCGTATCGAGAGTTATGTATGCCATGGAATAGAACAGAGCTCGAACACAGAACGAAACAAAGTTTCCACTGAATCATATACATCCCTGATAGACATTTTTCAGGAAAATCGACAAATGTAACCTTATCACTTGGTGTGATGAATGAAAATTGTGCTCTTCTCCCCAGGATACTGTATGCCATTGATTTCGGGTTTATACAGTAGAGTAAACGCCAATTTATAAACAAATCATTCAGCCACAAAATTTCTTTGTAGCCTTTGCTATGATCTGGGACCTTTTGCTGATACCAGCACCATCTTTTGAATCTTAGACAGAATGTCTTCAACTATAGAGGGTGGGAAACAGATCGAACTATCACGGATGAGTGCTTCATTAGATCCTCAACGTTTCATCTTGAAGATGATGCATCCATCGAAAATTGCCTCAAAACTGATTCATGTTGAGAGAAAGGAAAAAACGCTCCTGCTCCTCATTCAGAGTTTGATACTTCTTACGGCCGGTGTTGAATATGTGTGCCAATATGATTTAGGTAAAATTTCACATTGTTTTGCCCTACAAGTTTGTTATAAACGAACCGCTCTATTAGGTCGAAGTTTCGACTAACTCGTCGTCTTCAAAGGACCTGAAAGCGGTTAGTTCATAACAAACGTATACGGCAAAACAGTTAAAAAAATTTATGTACTATGCCCAGCATTCAAGAAGACTGAGCATAGAAACTCAGATGAAATCTATGCTGCCTTTATGGTTAAACTGATTCTATTGAGGCGGGAGGTTCAAAAATACCTTGAATGGCTCAATCGGCTGAATGAACTCAAAAGTGGCATCCATCTTTTGGGCTCCAAAAAAGCCGATTTCGGAGAATCGCATCGTTCAAGGTAATGGCCAACCTTATGTATGTGGTGCGGTATTAATGAAGTGAGTTCGTTAACATGCATAGGCTTATGGAGAACGTCTAATTTCCCTCCTGGAAGGATGAAGGAGGTAAAGAAAGTGCTTTTGTGCTTCCAAACAAGTGTGCTTCCAGTTAGCCGACTTAAAAGAATTGAAAGGTTCGGCCGGCTTAAAACGGGATCAATGCGGGACTCGGTCCTCGGATCACGGGGTACACGCGACTAAAATCCTTACATTCATATAATTTTTGCTCATATTGTTGAAAATGATCGTTGATTAGTCGGAATAACAACACTTTGCGTTCAGCTACGGATGGGTTATAAGTGTTGATGGGTGTGCTGCGAATGAGAAGGCCGGTGAATGGAAAGTAAATAAAACCTGAAGCATTGCTGTTAGAGTTCCGTAGCATTCACTATGTCAAACTTTCTATATTAAATTTCTAGATCCGAGATCACTTCAACTCCATACGCACTTCAAATCCATGCTTTCCTCCTGACCCACCTCTCATTATGTCACTTCCTTCATAAGTAGGTACTCAGACTCTATAAGGGGATCTCACACATACGTCAGCGAACAATTCTGTCTTAGTATAATTTGAAGAGATGCTAATGAATACGCGGAGGAGCAAATTTGGCCAAAGACTAGATCGGCGAGATTGAACTTCCTTTTTCTTATGAAATTGCGTGGAGAGAAGAAGTGAGGTCATGTCTATGAGACCATATGAGAGAATTTGAGGGAACAAGCAGGTTCTCATAACAAAAACCGAATATTCATGTTCACAAAAAAAGCGAGAATATGAGGGATCAGTAAATATGAAGAAATTTCAACGAAAATGTTTGAAAGGCATGCAGTAATGTAAAACTTCTCGAGGAGTTCAGTTTCAGGTGGTCGAAGTTGTGGTTAAAGAATAAGGATAAAGTCTTTGAGCGTTAATCGCGTCTGAGGGGTGCGCCTACGCACTCGACCTCCATTCAGAATCGTGGTGGAGTAATAAATGCGTTGGTGGCCTATACGATGAGTTGAGGGGGCCAGGCGATGTACAATTCAATGCTTTTATCCTCCCAGACGAGTCTAGTGCCAATTAACCGACTTTGGAGGGATGTGAAGCTTGGTTGGCTTGGACGCATGCCGTTTCGAGATTCGAACCATTGATCATGTATGTGAGATAATGCGTCACTTGCCATTCCATCACATCCGCCCAGGTTGTGGTTATAACCCTAAAAGTTCTAGAATTGTTTGGGCATTCCTCCTTATACTATATACCTCCGCTACAACAAATTTCGGGAACGAACCTCAACAAGTCAGCTTTCTTTTCCGAACTGTCGCGAAAGGTCGCTTTATTTTGTCGCATGCAGGTGTTGATCATTTGAACCAAGGCTACGGTTTAAAGGTATTCCAAATTTTCTAGGGGTCTAGTGGAGTGATCGTGAGTGCCAGCCAAGACTCAAGCATTGGAGCGGAAATGAAAGAGCGGCTAAGAGCAGGATATGTATATCTCGCGATCTCTACGGATCCTTAATGAACTAATTCGGACAAATTCTGCCCATAGGTTCCTCATTAAACTCTTGAACTCTCCGGAGAGCAGAGTACTCGCAGAGTCTTCACTAAATGCACATCAAGTCCCCGGCAGAGGAATTATACTATAAAAGTTAACTATAACTATAAACTAAACTATGAAACCAACTTAACCAGGTCATTTCAACAAGGAAGGATATTTTATAGGCATCAAATTCTTTGTTTTGACTCTTCATTTCTATGTAACTTGCCGGGTAAGGGAATACATCAAAATGGTCTTGCTTCCAAACAGTATCCCAATTTGGAATTGCTGATGCAGTTAGAGCAGTTTAACTCCTTCAAACCCGAGTGCTGACGCCGCAATACGAGGGAGTGAAGCACTGCAGATACATCCCTTGATGTGAGGGTGAAATTCTCCGAAGGAATGAAGGGGACCGTCGCAACTGAAATTGGATGAGCTTCTCAGTGGCTTTCAGCTTATGTTCCATTGGAATATTCCACAGTATAAAAAAGACCGACATATGTTTTTCCTTCTTAGTAGCAAAGTTACCGATCTCTAAAAGGAGATGGCGACGTTGGCAACGTTCTATGGTGAAAAGATGAGCAGGCAAAAGCTTCAGGATTCACTAGGCATAGCTAAACTATGTCACGCAATAGTTAATCATACAATCTTTATTAAATACGCATACTGGGAAGACAATGCGGCATTTGTGATCATTTCTCCGCTGGTTTGTTCAGGTAGCCCTGTTGCTTCTATTTAATTGGATAATTTTCTATGGTTCAATTACTCGCTGAAGCAAGGCTAATTTCTCAGAGCTTTTTACTAAAATCATCGTTAAGGCTTTTATCGTGATGGCTTTAAGCGGTTCACAAGAATCACGTGCAGCTCTTACTTGCTACCTTGACTGAAGGCGAACACTATAAATGGAAGAGTGCCCTTTTTTTGACTTTGCACGATATCATGCATAAACTGAATTTTGCTTGACAGTAGAACTAAGAACCACAGGACTAAATGAAACCAAAGAGTTTATCATCGGAGTGTTTTTACCTTTAATATTTGAAAATCCGTAACAGAATACATCAAAATTGATACATATAGATACATAAAAAATATTTGATGACATCACTTCCTTTTTCCGATCATTGATCCCAGTAACGGATTGTACATTCCACCCAATAAGCTGAAAAGTAAAATTACAAAAATAATTCAGTATAGTAAGGCTTCTGTCAAATCCCAAAAACGTTGTTGTGGTTTGTTGGTGCATGAGTGAAAATCGTGCAATTAAGAATGGAAATTCGCTGTCATACTTTCTACATCGGTAGTTGTAGTAGTTGGCGTACCCGTATGGGTTGTTGAACAATTCCGGGCCCATTCCAAATCCTATTGGTGGTGGAACACCTGAGAACAACAATTGCAAATTAAACGTACCTAAAAATCTATTTTTACTGGGAATTCAGGCCAGAATAGTTGAGATTTGGAACTTTCTAGAGCCAGGAACATCAATGACGAAACATGAAAAAGGAAAACTATCGAATATCTCTGGATAATCCCATAGAAATCTCTTGGAAAAGATCTAGAACGATACTCTGACTATTGGTCTCTGCATGCTGGTTAGTCGGTATTTTAAAGGTCCTTCCCATCTGGAGGCCCGCCATTTTCAGAGAGGGAATTGGAGATAAATTGTGGTACTGTATCGGGCTCGTAGCGCCTTACGTCTACTCATTTTTTGAGCCCGTTCAGTTCTCGCTAAAAATTTGATGTCATACCTGAATGGGGGAAAACCTTTTTCATTCCGTAAATATACCCTTCACTGACACTGTCCTTCTACACTTATGTTCAGGGGCTGCCCCAAACTATAAATAATGTCCAATTATCCTTCGAGAAGGAGTGGCAATGATCAACCCGTACCCAAAAATGGAAGGGCGTCTAATAGGCTGATGTCACCTTCATTGAACCATGAAGCGCCATGATATTTATAATGAACGGTAATGCACGGAGGTCTGATCTTGAGAGCACTTGGAAAAAGTAGTTGTTAGGAATAATGATAAGTCTACTGACTATCTATAATACAAAACGACAATGTAGAAGTTTCTTGCAGTACCTCTGCAGCCTGTAGCATTACCCTGGTCAATGCATTTACTCCCACATAACCCGATTCATAAAAGATTCAAAGCGATCTGATAACGCTGAACAGGAGATAATGCTTATGGCGAGGTTCGATGAGCATCAGATCAATGTTTCACCTTCCTTGTAATCGCAAACCGCATCATTTTTTAGAAGCCTACAAAGAGCTTACGACGGGTTGAGATCGTATGTTGCTCAATTTCTGAGCTGTGCAACAGTGTTAGCGGAATTCTAGATCCTCTGTGCTTGTATGTGTGTGTAGAGAAACTAAGGTTGTTGTCCTTACCACGGCTTAGTGAATAGCGTCAACCGCGTGCACCTTCTGCCTACTTAGAACCCTAGTTTTGGAGCATGGTTCAAAGCAAGAAGGACTGTAAAATCAGGTGACGTTCAGCCGAATATGATTGTGCTTTTAACTTAAACATCGATGTTCAAAAGTGCTTCTTTTAGCGCAGCTGTTAATATCAATATCCCGATCCTGACGTACGTAGCAGAAAAACATGCACCTGTTTGTTCCACTGGCTTAAAAGCTGCTTTAAAGCTGCACAAGGAACAGTCCCTTTTCACGAACTCTTCTTTGCGGAATTCAAGACTTCAATAACTGCTTCCTTTACAACTGCGCCAAAAACCTACTTCCGATCAACTAATGTAAAATCTAAGTGCACTTTACACCTTTAAGACGCTCTTCAGAGGATCGGAATAGAGAGCGCCACAGGGATATGGTAACTCCTCTCCAAAAATCGCTTCGCGTTCGCTGCATCCGTTCGCTTGGTGAAAGCCCNCCCCCCCCCCCCCCCTTCCCACTATTTTCCATCTTGTGAAAGATGAAGGATCCTGACGGTCCTGATGCGACTACCTAAAGTTGCATCACCATTTCCTCAATGCAGAGTGGCTTACCCATTTTTGCACTGAGCTCCTCAAGTGCTCTGCTCTTAGAGGTTGTGGGGCACTAGTTGCTAGTGATGATGTCAAATCCTAACTGCACTTTCATGGCGATCGAGTGGAATAATGAAGTTGATGCCCAAGAATGAAGGATTTCGGGACATGAAGAGTCGCTGAGGCCTGATCGCCGAGGACAACTGATCCAGTTCTAGCGAATCAACCACCAGCGGTAGTTATCTTGCTGTACATCACAGTTGCCAATGTTGTTGAAGGAATCAATCTGATGTTGCATTGAATGAGGAAGCTACATAGTTCCGGTCATCCTCGCTTTGTTTATGGTTGATGTAGAGTCTGGCAATACGCACTGCGCCAATATTCGCCACTCGCTGACAGTTTGTTCTTAAGAAACGAGTATAAAAACATATGCCAAATGCGGCGTAAAAGCGACCCAGTACTATATCAATCCGAAGCATGGAATTTTCCGTTCAAGAACTAGCAGAACAGGAAAGACTGCTGTTGACCTCCGCGTATGGAAAACTCTTGAACAAAAGTAAAACTAGACACTAGGCAAGCGCATAAGAGTCCAACAATAACGCTCCAGCGGGTACATTTTGTGACGGTGGCACTCAGAATTACCTAGTGATTGCAATTGTTCTGCAATCACTAGAGAGCTCTTCAAATTGTCTCGGACTAATTTTGGAGTTTAATGTTTGTTTACTGAGAATTATAAGTTGAGAAGAATTACTGGTGGAGAGGACTTTCCGAATGATAGTGTAGTCTTACCTTCTTAGGAATATCATCAAACAAATTGAATCTGTTATAGAAAAAAATGAAAAGGCCTTGATCGCAAACTAGACTTCTTGTCGGAGACGGTTTCCTGTTAAAGAAGGGCCAGGTCTAGGCTCCTCAGATCAGCTTGCAAAATAATATCTTATGCTAAAAAGTTTTTCAGATTCCGTTCCGAGGCATCTAAGACAACACCTATGGATTAGTTACATCACTGTGAGTACCCAATAATGTCATTGTAGCTGAACACTGAGCTTTCCTAACTTTCAGGGTAGAACGGTGACTCGACTCGCTGGTTTCCATATTTAGACTACACGAATTTGAACTTTTTACTATTCCACGTCATTCCTATGCACACGATATGTAGATATTGTTCAGTGGGGAGTGTTGGGTTAATTAGCCGTTCCCCACCACTGCGAACCAGTTTGGTGCCATCATAAAAACATTTATGATCAAAATATACAGGATCGTCGTAGAAGGTCAAGTTCAGTTCATACTATACAAGCGGATTAAGAAGGTATGTGGTACGGTCATTAGTCAGTAACGTGTTGGGAGCTCTTTTCTAGGTAAGTGTAGAGAAGTGTCATCGCTACAATCACCCCTAGCTGGAACAAATATGGAACATCTGGATCTGACTGGATAGAGGTCGAGTGGGCTTTCTTTTGAGAGTGTTTGCTATGCTAATGGTAGCTGAGCAGCGATTCCGAGAAGCAATTGCCTAATCACTTTTTCAAGAATCTATCGGACGTTTCGATCGAATGATATTGCTGTTAGAGATGGCTTCTTCGAGGTTATCACAATTGGGTGTATTGCATGGTTGACCAAAACGAAGTAGCACGGATTAGGCCGGCAAGCAAGCATACAGCTGTTTGGCACAGAAAATGGATATACTTTACTAGCAAAATTCAAAAAATACTAGTCCATTTGGCTGCGAATGCGTGAAAGAATTCTCTCTTTCTGGAAGTAATAGGATGAATTATTCTTCAAAGTCACAAATGCTCTCCCAGGTTAGTTTCAGAGGTTTCCTCTTAGGTTGAAGGCTCCTTATTAGGTTTTGCCAAAGAATAAGTCGGCATCATCAATGACTAAGGAAGGGGAAGTGACAATGAAAAGATATGAAGCTGTTAGGAGAAATTCACTATCAATTTGTTGTAAATCAAAAACTCACCAGGACCATAACCCAGTCCCATTCCGCCAAAACCCATTCCATATGGATTGCCATAAAGGCCTAACTGGCCAGTAACAGATCCGGCTATCAATAGGAATAAACAGCATGTTCTGTGCATTTTACGAATAACGGCTCTACTAAGCCGTTATCTGAAGGCTGAAAAGACTTTATACAATTGAACACGGACCGAATATGACGCTTGAATGGTGTGGCATAGAGAAAAACGGGGTGTAATCCGATATTGGGGCGCATTAACAATGAGCTCGACGGTACTCTCATTCACCACCGCTGAGGTCGATTTTCTGGTTTGCTGGTCTGCATTTCGGTCCTGATTCAAAGGAAGCCCATGCAGTTGAAAAAAATAAAATGACGAAAATATTAGTTGGATTCCTTCCAAGGCGTTGAGACTTGAGCTTTCGATGAATGATGCTTCCGCAAGATCGTGCAGTCTGCTTATGTATTGAACGTGTGCAGGAGATAAGCTGTCGTATATTATTGTATGTTCGAGTTGTTTCTCTTTCCTGCCAAGGATTAGAGCAACAATAGCTCACCCGATTTTCCTCTGATTGGTTTGGGTGAGGTAGTGGCAATGGCGCACGCTCACTGATGCCCAGGGATTTGAAGCCTAGATGGAACTCACCTAGTATGTGCACCGAGCCTTCAATTCCTCCAAAGCCAGCCGGTAATTCGGTGAAAGACTCGTTCAGGTAGAAATACACTGAGTACAGTACATCCGCTAGGCATCGCAGGCCATTGTATAGTGTACATCGCATTCGAACACCATTGCGATTATGAATGGAAATACAATGAGGGAGCTTATGTCGAAAGATGGATCGATTTGAGCTAAGGGTTTTATTCTTCATTATGACCTGCTTCCTCCACCCTTTTACAAACATTTGAAGTGTATTCCTAAGTCGGGAGTGGTCTTGAAAAGCCGAATTTTACGTGTACCTGTTTAAAGTGAGTTGAAAGGTAAAGAGGGTTTTCGTATTTCACTCGTTCAAAACCATCAAACAGCCCTGATGACGGTATGAAGGTGTACGCATAAAAAATCTTAATTGCTTCCCCGCTTCCCCACTTTCTAGTACGGGCCGACGTGAGGTTTTGAAGCCCTGATTGACATTTATTGGTGTAAATGAGTGTGACATCCGGAAAACTTTGTAAGCGACTATATCTGTGACCGCATTCCACAACAAGCTTTTCGTTCAGGTTACTTAGCAGTAGAAGCATTCTTCTCAGGTTACTTAGCAGTAGAAGTAGAAGGTGGAGGGTTAGCGTGGGGAACCCCTGACCTCCAGACTTAGGCCCTAAATACTGTCCAAATTTGGGTGATCAACTTTTTAACATGCTTTCAGGCAGACAGCTTTCCCTGGGTCAAAATGTCCATGATCTATCACTAAAGCGAGACTTAGACAAATTTCTCAATAATACTGCCCTGTCGTCTTTAGCAAGTGATTCCGCTACAGACCTCAGATTTGACCCAATGATTCAGCTTCAGATCCAAAGCTTAACCCACCTCAGCTGGGCCCATCACATGTTCAGGTTACGCTGTTTTTAGTGCCTTCATCTTCGCCGCGATCATACAACCTGTGTTATCAATGCAGAAAAGTCAAGGACATCTGATAACGCAAGCAACATTTTCTGATGAAGTTAACATAACGAAGCTTTGACGATGAAATCAGGTTGGTTATGTCTCTTTTATTATAATGGCACGTTTATCTCCATAGAATTAGTGGTGAAAATCTGACGGAATTATTATACTTTCGCAGGCTATTTCTTGTAACCCCAGCCGTAACCCCAGCCGCCATATCCACCGTAGCCGCCATAACCACCATACCATCCACCATAACGGGCATTTCCATTTCCTCCGTTTCCATTTCCACCACCATTTCCACCTCCATTTCCGTGAGGACAGGGTGCATACGTGGCACATCCGCACCCATAATATCCACCGTATCCACCGTATCCACCGTAGTATCCTAAAATATTTGTGATGACTGCTGAAGAGTTCGGGATATGGAAAGAAATTCATGCAATATTCTCCATTGAGAGTCAAGGGCTGCATTAGAAAAGAGACGAAAGCATATGGAGCAGATGAAAAAATCAGAATAACACCCAAAGATTACCACCGTAATACTGCCTCTTGTGACGGCCCACTTCACTTGAACTGACGGCCGCCAGCACTACCCAAGAGACGGCAACGAGCAGAAGAAGCGAAAGAATGAGACGCATCTGAAAAAGACTCATCGAACAATCGTTTTCGTAGAGCTCAACCAGGAGGCTAACATGATTAGTCATCGTTCCTCTTATTCTGAACATTTCAAGTTTCGAGTGGTGAACAGCTTCCCGATCAGATTTGTAGCCTTCCCACAGGCTTAGGTCATGGACAAGCAACTACACTCAAGTTTAGGCATCCTTGATTTCCCCATTTTCATGCGTTCTGCGTACAAGCTTCGTAACAAAAGGAGCTAAGATTCCAAGTTCTCACTGAGAAGATATCTTGGCATAAATGTATTCGTTGCCCGTCACCTGCATCTTCTATTTTTGTATTTTACTTTTATCACACAACTCAGGTTGTCTCTTCTGTTGAATAATACACACCCTTACTCTTGCTACACCTGGAAATCTCCTGAGGTCGCAGGAGATGTTCTAGGGGTAAGCCCAACTAAGGGTGTGTGCTGCTCAACAAGAGAGAACAGTAAAATAAGTGGGAATTCGAACTCACATTTATAGTACGGCTGAAAATGGAGAGGCTGCAGTTCGGTGATTTTCTTCGCAAACCTCAGTTTTTATACGGCTTGTTTATTTATACAGCAGGTTCATGAACTGGGCTGAATACTAATATGCCAAAAAGGCCGTGAACCCATCCATGAATATTTGATTCGGTACGAAGATCATTGGCATCTCTGGTAATGCAAACAATATTGCAGGCGTTTTCTGAACCGAGTAAAGATCGAAAACTATGAACGTTAGGCTATGATTACTTTCAACATCCAAAACTTCTCCCTTGTCGTTGAGATCTTTTTCCAAAGCTTCTGATATTTCTCGTCTTTCCAGATTTCTCCTTTCACCTGCAGTATGCTCATCTTGATTCAGAATGATCTTGATCACTCCACGTGCAGCTCTCAATCTCGATTAGTCTTCCACAACTTTATTCTGAGTATTCTTCACCTGNCGCTTTTGTTATTGACAACTTTGTCTTAATTACAAACTTATTCGAACCATTACTGATCGTAAGGGCATACTGTGCTTTCGATGAGCTTCTGCTGAAAAGGTAGAGACTGTTGTATGCAGCATTTCAAATTTAGCTCTCAAGCGGAGGAGCCGTCTCAAATCGTGTGGATTAATTAGCGCAATTTGTTCATTTCTCTGATAGGACATAACCAGTTTCTATTATATTTATGCCTTTCCATAATTTCATGAGACTTGAACAGAATGCGATTAGTCCATCTCAGATGGCAAAAAATAGAACAAAAAGCTACTTAGATTTGTTCCTGCACAGAAGCAACACTGATTTTCGATCTGCACTACATCGACCGAAGAAGATAAACTTCCGTTGTAGGTCTTGATTGAGCCTGTGGAAATGATACTGACAGCTTCACTGGTGACTGACGTCTTCGGAGCCTGAAAATATTCGAAAATGCTCGTTATTCAGCTTTTTGAATTACAAAAGAAAATTATAGTGCAGGAAAAACAAAGTGATATAACTGACATTGGCACGAAGGGAACTTTTTGTCGGCACCCTGAGCTCTAAGCTTCTCACGGTCAGAGCTCGGGTCAAAGGGCTCTAGGGCTCTCCCTCGTGGAAACTAATGATTGAGGCCGCCCGGAATCGGGTCTTCGCCGGCGCATCGCGATATACAGTAAGGATGCAGTGAGTATCGTCTACATATGAAAAAAGTCGATATACCGGCTATGACTTATTGACTTTCTTTCCATAACCGGCCTTTCAACTTTTGACGAGAAAGCTACGGCTAGCACTGGTGCTAACTGCAACCCCATACTTGTCCTTCACTCGCTTATAGTATCCTTCTGACCACCTAAAACCGTTGCACTTTGGGCATTCGCCGAGCAGCAATATGGTCGTGAAAATTCAGACTGACATGGTGTTCGGTTACTATTTCAAAGACTGCTTTCATTGCACTAACCCTTGGCGCATTTGTGTATAATGGAGTCGAGCCAAATGATTCCTAAATTATAACCTGGCTTCACGCTGTTCGATGTTTGGAAGACTGTCTGGACAAACAGCAAGGGTTGTACCAAGACGAGGTTGATAAACTAAGTAATCCTATTGGGGCCACCGACACAACTTATAATGTGTCTTACTTTAGAGATATTCAAAACTTATACATGTGGGCAATCTTTGGGAATTGATGAGTTCTTGTTGGAAGTGCACGACCGGGCATATGGGTCGGTCTAATACCAGGTCTAATTCGCCAACGTGGCAGTGTCCGTCCATACATTGTTCGAACACCGATTGCCTGCCTCGTGATACCCTTTGGGGCGCAAGGTGTTTGAGGTGTATTTGAAGATGCAATCGTGTCATTGTTTTGTTCACAACTTGTGTAAGCACTACTAACACCTTCTTTTGTCACTCACGCTAATTTTGTTGCACCGAGCTGCGACATTTCGCTTAGTTCCTTGTGTCCCTTCCTTAAGGATCGAGTCAGATTTAGTGGAGCGCGCAAAATCGGTAAAAGTGGTGAATAGGTGAAACTTGCAGCGATAACAACATCGGACTTTTGTGGCGGGGCTGCAAATACGCGGCAGGAAATTTCGACAATGTTGGAGGAAGCGCGATAAAATCGCTTGCTGAGCACGGCCGGAAAGCGAGTTAGCTCATTTTGGCCTTTTAGATGATGACGAAGGGTTGGCAACTTCATCACCACTTTATGCACTATACCATGGCAAAGTGATTATCTAGGAGCATGACTGGGTCCTGAATTGGATACAGCGAATACGTCATTTGAAAAGTTTAGGCTTCCAGTGACCGTAATTACCTTCAGTATTTGAAAGAATAGAACCGCAAGTACATAGGTTTCGACACACACTATCCTACTCCGAAAGCATCCAGTGACAATCGCTTGCAGAGTAGTTTTAGCAACACAATTCGTAATACATGAAAACGAATGATCACCATTCTTTTTGAGCGCAAGAGTCAGAATTCTTCCTGTGAAGCTTCAGTGCATGGGAGTCTCGAAGAATTCTTTTCTTTTAATTGCAATGAAGTTTGGGATCACATGATGCTGCCAACAACGCTGTGCCGACGAGACAAGACTTTCTTTACCGTTCTGAAATACTCAGCTATTACAAAGTTCAGAACGGTCCACGACCGACTCTCAGATGATCATGGCATGGTCAACGGTACTCTTCTCATGGTGAGTCTTAACTTCCAACCCCACTCCTGACATCGTAGCTCTGACCATTTCGAGCAGACGAGAATATTTATGCTGACGTCGAATTCGAATTTTGTATGTTAGCAATTTTTTCTGAAATTCTTCAGCTCAGTCTGTCCTCCGGGTTCGGACCTGACCGCGATGTGATAACTCAGACCAGCTTCCTATCACTTCTACATACTCCTCAGCAACTGATATTCTGCTTTGCTTTTTAACAAAAAGTCCGTGCGCCGTGTACTGTTTCACGCAGGCCATCTTCCTCTCGCTTTTAATCCCTGTTTTCCCTGCATGAAATCATGATACACACCTCCCTTACTTAACAAAAAAGTGATGAGATTTTAGAGGCGAAGGACGCATATACTTCAATTTCAGACATATTCTTGGCGAGTGTTCAATGGGTGCGGAAATTTTCTCGAAGAACCAAATGTTCAGTATATCCTTCCTAAAAACGATTGAAAATTGGTAGCTCCAACTATGTACGGTACAATACAGGCTCCAAAAATTTTTCAACGTGATGTTCCATTTATACCCAAGAATGCATGCAGGGATTTGGGACTACATTGCACCTGCATTTATCTTACAACCGGCTCAGGTGAAAACAACGCTTACACAATTTTTTTGCTCTCAAAATAATTCGCTCATCTGCCTGAAGTAAATATGTATGTACATTTAAACTCACTGCTCTTCCCTTCTACATGCTGCTTTTTTGCAAGAAGTCATTATAATTCACCCTTTTCATCCTACGAAAAATCACTAGATTTGAAAAGACCAAAGAAAAATGGGAGCAATTTTAATCAACCTAGCAATAACAAATTCAGAGCAATGTCAATTTGATATTTCATAATGTTCAGATTAATATAGGCAAACAAATACACTCTCCTATGTAGGGTTACATAGAGAAAACCATCAGAGGAACATGTAAACACCAAAAATTACATTGGTGCAAGTGTTAATACCGTTCATTAAAGCGAACCACTGGTCCTGAAAAATCACTTTCAGTTAACAGCTTTCAGTGAAAGGAAAAGCACATGCTCAAAAAAAGCAGAACAACTCAACAACCGTGCGAGGGAAATAAGGCTTCCAATCACGTGATGACTTCGAAGTACAGAGAAGCATCAGTGAAATTTTATTTAGGAAGGCGAACACGAATGAAAGTGTCACAGAAACCTACCTCATAGTTCGTACCCACCCACGCGAACAATTTCGTTTTCGTCAAGAAACGGCTGACAAAATTGATGACAAAGAAAAATGCGTCCATAGCAGTACATATTAATACCTAGAAGACAAAGTAATAATAGACATTTAGTGATGAACAAAACAGAGAAAGGCGAAAAGTACTCAAAAAACAGGTAACCATGAGGACAGCCATGAAAGGGGTGAGTTAATTTGTGTCCAATTTTACTTTGTTCGCACCTTCCTCGCACCTCCACTCACTCGCCTGTGGGGAGGCCTCGCTTAATTAGTTAGCTGCTGACCTCTCTGCCAGACCAGACTCAGATGTAGCAATGAAAAAGAAAACAAAGAAATAATATGCAACACAAATCATGCAACCCAGAAAGCTGTGCAAGTTGTAGTAATCATAGGAAAGAGGGGAGGGGGGTGAAGATGTAGTTGGAGGAGGCCAGAGCTCTTTTAATTCACTGAAGGCTAGAGAGCAGAGGAAGAGGGGTAGTCATCTTCACTTGTTCTTAGAGATGCTTTTCAGCCTTTTAAAATGTGCAATACTAATACTAATACTAATACTAATAATAATAATAATAATAATAATAATAA